>JAHMML010000026.1:1377338-1389235 GCA_020341155.1 Eciton burchellii | reverse complement strand
CTCTCTCTCTCTCTCTCTCTCTCTCTCTCTCTCCCTCTCTCTCTCTCTCTCTCTCTCTCTCTCTCTCTCTCTCTCTCTTTCTCTGCCCGGGGCAAAACATCTTTAATAGGGAAAAAATCACGAGGTCCCGGGAATGTGGCCGGAAATAGCTCGGTCCACGCTCAGAGTGGATCTCAGTCCGATTATCTTACGATGGCGGCGGTCTCTCCGATTCGAGGACCTCTCGCAGAAGAAGAAACGGATAAAATAAAAGGAATCACCGGGGATAAGAACCGCGGTGTCGATAAGCACCCTTTGTCCTCCGCCGCGCGCCTCTCGGTTTCGTTATCTCTCCCTTCAGTCCCTATCCTCTCGCTCGGTCCCTTGACCTCGCGACCGACTCTCACCTTCCCTCCGCTGCGACGTTTCTCGATTTTCCCGACGAATTTCGCCGACGCGACAATGTCGCCCGATGAAACCAAACCGTCGAGAAATTGCGCCGTTTGTTGAATAATAAAAAGAGCAACAATGATAGAAGGAGTAAATTAAAAATGGGAAAATACATTGGCGCTATAGCACGCACGCACGCGCGCGCGCGCGCGCGCGCATGCCCGCGTGGTATTATGTAAATAATAATATACGCCGTGAAAGTTTTACGTTTTTATTTTGTTATTAACAAACACGGTTACGTTTCCGTGGACGCGAGAAACAAAAATATTCCAAAAGTCTCGATTAAAAGCGGAGCGAAGGAATAAAGCAGGCGCGCTCTTATTTCTCATATTTCGTGTATCTATTTTGCTGGGAAACTGCGTCCACGGCTCGTTCTTAAAACCGTCCCGCTCGCTAGGAAGGTAAAACTATTGGAAATCGGTTTTCTCCTCACCCCTTTTTCCATTATTTTCGTTAGCCTCCTCCTCCCCGCCCCCCGCCCCTGCCCCCTCCCTCACCCCGCGCCTCTCCCGTGAGTAAGCAAATTTTAAGCCCTCGAGTATGAAAAACCGTTTGCGCGTATCGGACGTTTGCGGGTGTACGAAATATGGGAATGAAGAATGCGCAAATATCAAATCTCCGTTGTACTTTGACGTCTCTCTCTCTCTCTCTCCCTCTCGAAACATCGGCGTTTGCCGATTTCGATTGAATCTCCCGGTGCGGTGCGTGAGAGAGCTGACGATGCTGGCTATGATCGTAATCATTAATTATCGACGGGGACAAAAGAAGGCGGCGACACGGCGGCGCCCTGAGATTCCTAAATCAAAGCGTCGCCCGCGAGAAGAAAGCCCTCCCTTGTCGCAAATCCAGGCTGAAAACTCCGGCAGCACATAATTAATCGCGCGTCTCGCGCGAAACTGGCTCGATGCAACCCCGATTTCCGGCCGGTTGCGGTCACTTTGCGTCTCCATCCGGCCAAAGGGGAGTTAATACGCTCGATGAGGTGATTGGCGCGCGGGCGTTTCGATTTCGCACCGTGCAGATAACTGATTCGGAACGATGGACCCGCGGCCGGAACTTTTTGTTACAAAATCCTTGAACAGGAGAAAAAAGCGCTGCGGTCGGTGCATTTTTATTATTAAATTTTCATACTGCCGTTCGTCGCTCATCCCGCCACGCGGTGGAACATCTCTCTCCCTCCCTCTCTCTCTCTCTCTCTCTCTCTCTCTCTCTCTCTCTCTCTCTCTCTCCCTCTCTCTCCCGTTCGCCTGGAACGCTCGTGCGGGTCTACGAGCGGATGGAATTCTTAATCAAGTTTCCATTTTCCTCTCTCTTTTTTCTCCACCCTCCCCCTCCCCCCTTACCCGCTCCTTCTTCTTCTTCGTCTCTCACTGCTGCCTCGTGCCGACCGCCAGTCTGCCGCCCACGCCGCGTTTTCTTTCTTCCGGCCGCGGAGCAGACAAAACCCCGAGGAGGCAGAAGTTGCAGGAAATAATATATCAGTCGGTGTCGTTATGGTCGCCGAATATTGAAGTTTCGCCCTCCCCCTCCTATCCGCGAACCATCGCGCCTCGCCGCGCTGCCCGGGCTGGCAGTCAGGGCGGCCTTTCAGTAAACTATCGTAATACCTCATAGAACTTGGAAAATATTAGTTTTATAATAAAGTTCGGCAGAGAACTCCGTTGAGCCGCGGCAGGAGGGCGGGTGGGAGGGAGGGAGGGAACCCGCGCGCTCCCTCCTTCCGTTCGAAGATTATTAATCTTCCCGGAAATCAACCGGCGTTTTGACGAGGTCCTCCATCTCTCTCTCTCTCTCTCTCTCTCTCTCTCTCTCTCTCTCTCTCTCTCTCTCTCTCTCTCTCTCTCCGCCTCCTTTCCCTTCCCTCCCCCCCCCCTCGCACTCTCACAATGGCATCCCGCCGATCCCGCCGGCTGGATACGACCCTCCCTCCCCTCGCCCATTCCCTCCTCCCCGGCGGGCGCCTTCCGTAATCACGGCGGATCATCCGGCGTGAGTTGCAACGTTACGCGGCACGTTACGCGAGAGTTGGAGAACGCGCGAATACTCGTTAACGCGATTTGTGGGCGCTCGCGGGCAGGTGGCGATCTCTCCCTCGGCTGATTCCGGGCCGATCGATCTGGGCCGAGCGCGTGTTGTCGAGCTGAAAAAAAAAAAAAGAAAAAGGCTCGTGAAGCCTAAGCGAGCGGCCGTTGTACACGGCGGAACACGTTTCCAATCTGGCGCGTGCATCCCGCCTAAGCGAGCGGACAGTAGCCGGATGTGCCTCGCTTCCTGGACCCCCCCTCTCCTCCCCCTCCTCCACCGGCCTCCGCGTCACCGATCATTTATCCCGGTAATATCGGGGAAAGTGGCCAGGAATGAACGTCGCTCGCGTTGCATTTGCTAGAGACCGGACGACGCTATCGATCTTGGCGCGTCCACGCGCGGGCAGCCGATCAATTTCCCGGGGTTCTTGCCGCGCTTAATTATCCGGCGCGGGGTTTCGTCTCGGGCGTATTAAAATGGTGCTCCAAAGCCGCACGCCGTCGACGGTCGACGTTATTAGGCCCGGGCCAGGCCGCGGATTACGTCGCGCGCGGTTTTCCGGATGCTCGATTCTCGACGGCCGGAATCTCGGCGGCCCGTCTTGCAGAGTTCGCCGCGCGAAGAGAGGCTCTCTCATCCCCCCCCCCCTCCTCACCCCCAAAGAGAGCCTTTCCGAGGTTCAGCGAGCGAGCGAGCAGCCCGTGCAAGGGCTGGGATCGCGCTCGGTGCCTGCATTTAACGAGCGTTAAATGAGAATTTCATTGTACGCTGCGCGAATAATAGCTCGGCAAACGCTTCACTTTTTGCCGGACACTTTCATTAAGTTCGAGGATTAAGCGGCGGTACAGAGGCCGTCATATTTTGGTTACCGTATCGCGGATGTTACATGGCACTTTGCGTGCCAAGGTCCACATTTGTCGATTACAAAAAGAGAAAAAAAGAACAAAAAAGAAAAGAAAAGGAAAATAAGGAGAAATACCAGCGAAGAGGGAGAAGCGGCCCGCGGACGGCCGATTCTCGCGCCGAGGGAAACGCTCGCCTCCCCTTCCTCTTCTCTCTCTCTCTCTCTCTCTCTCTCTCTCTCTCTCTCTCTCTCTCTCTCTCTCTGTCTGTCTGTCTGTCTGTCGCCGATCTGCAGGAGGAGCTCAACGACGAGACGTTATCTCTTTCGCCAAAGACCGCGGATTAAACGCACCGTATCGGCCCGAGTCGGCCGTGAAAGTCCGGAATAAGTGGGCAGGATTAATTAAGAGCGGCGCAAACGCGACCCAACATAATCGGCCGACGTTAATTCCGTGCCTTAATTCCGTGGCCCGTAAACTATACTTTAGCGCCGTGAGGGTAATGTGAAATACGTGACGTCGTTGATCACGTCGCTGAAACGTCGCCTGTAGATTTCGTCTGGTTTCTAGCGGCGGCGGCGGCGGCGGCGGCGGCGGCGGCGGCGACGCCGAAAGCAAATTTCGCAGCTGACGCCGGATTAAGGACGTATGAAAAACTCTCCTCGCGCCGGGCGGGTGTAATTTCGTCGTTGATCTCCGTCACGTTCTCGCCGGATAACGTATATGTGTTTGGATAACGGATTAATTCATATAACCCYCCCCCCCCCCCCCCCCMCCGCCATCGCCGCCGCCGCCGCCGCCGCCGCTGCCACTTGATTAGTTTTCCGATAAGCGATTAATCCGCTCGCGCGGCCGATATTACGTACCGCAATTGCCGATGCTCTCGAAATCGCGCTCGCGACGTCTTTAGCGCGGAAATAGCCGCGATAAAGCATCCCCGGCGATCGATCGATCCCGTTTCTGACCGCGATAAACGCCGGCGTTTTCTTCCTAATCGCGCCCGATAACGCACCCGCATCGGATAAATCCTTCCGCGTGACGCGTAACCTGCCACCGGCGCGGGTCCTATATTTAAATCCGCTCTGTCGGCGTTATACATACAAGACATTCCGATGAACACGGAAGCGGCGTAATGCGCGGCGCTAACACGCGCGGCGGCAACGGCGGCGGTGGTGGAGAGCGAGAGAGCGAGAGAGCGAGAGAGAGGGRGRGGGRGAGGGRGAGGGAGAGAGAGAGGAAGGGAGGGAGGGAGGGAATCCAGTCGTGTCTCATTTCAGCGGTGTCAGGTGCGCGAATAAATCGATAAACTCGCCCAGGTTTTCCCTCCTCCTCCCGGAAAAATGTGAAAGGCACAAAACGTGGCATAAAATTGAAAATGTATGAATGTACGATATAAATATGCGGGGTGTGCCGCGGGATTACACATTTTAGTACGTAATGCGCGCGCTGAAACATACAGCAATTACGGACGCGATATAATTTATAATTATCTCACAGGTCGCGGCGTGTCACGCCGTTTTGACTGATGGATATATTTTTACGGGCCTGTAATTCGCCGGGAATGCTCGCTCGAATTTGTTTTCCCTCGGTAATCGGGGAGAAGGGGGCGCATTCCACCCTTCGAAAACTGAAACTCATCGAGCCCGCCGTAAACCGTGTCATTGAAAATGCAACCCCCGCGGATGCAACCCCGCGCCCTCGCGCGAGCAAGGTCGATGCGGGCTGGCGGAACGAGATTAAGAGGGGAAACGTTTCGATGCTTTTGTCGTGAGCCTCACGGGGATCCTTCCGCTCTTCTCCCGCGCGAATCTTTTATCTTCTGCCGCTCTCTCGCCCGGCATGGGCGGAACGCGGACCGACCGCGGCTGTAATTCCGGAAATTGCGCGCTATTGCCATGTTTATGTGCGCGGGCCTGGACATTCCGACGCCGCCGGCTAATCTCGGCCGTTGCCCCGAGATTAGACGGGGAACTTAATTATAAGAATCCTGATTGGCTGGATCCTCCGGAGGCCTTCGCGAAGAAAGACGGGACCTATCTAGCCGCCCACCGCTTCCACCGCGCGATAACAACTTTCGAGAAGGGGGAGGGGGAGGGGGAGGGGGAGGGGGGATCGCCACGCGCCACGCGTTCCTTTGAAGGAACGATGCCGCCTCCGCTCGACGATCGCGAATCGCGAATCTCCTGGCCACTGGAATATTTCGCGTTACGAGCGAGCGGCGCGTTCAAAGGCAAGACGTCCCCAAATAGGGGACGTAAAATTGTGGTCGAATTTTTCCTCGCCCTCGCTTCGCCATGGTATATAGAGACAGGCGAATTACGCGAGGAACGCCGCGGCCTCTATTTGTACATGCAGTGTCAACCTTTTGAACAAACAAGAGCGCGCTTTTAATTAAGCGCGCTTCCGAGTGCCGCGCTCTCGTTACGGTTCTTCAAAGACGTCGCCGAGACGTCGCCTTCCGCTATCTTTCGGAATGATTTAAAACGTAGCGGTGGCTACGTAGAAAAGACACGTGGAGGGTAAGGACGGGGTTGCGGCCGCAATTTCACCGATCGCTGAGGAGAAATCGAGTCAAAAATCACGCGCGCACGCGCGCGCGGAAGCGCCGAGAAAAAGCAGCGAGAGGCCGGAGATTCGTGGGCGCGGGAGCACTAACGGCGCCCTTAACGCCGTAACGAACAGCCATAAAGGGATACGAAGGGATACGTCCGCTCCGGAACGCGGGGCGATCGGCCAGCGAGATTTATCGGCCGCGGCGCGATTTATTGGACGCGCTTAAACGCCTACTTTATCGCGGACTTGCTGACCGGCCGGTTCCATCGGCGTTCCGCTCCTTTCGCGGCGGTGATTTCCGACATTTTTAAGGCGTTCTCGCACGTGCCACGTAAACCCACAGATCGTCCCCGACAGTTTTTCGGCGTAATCGCGATATTCGTGCTGTCGTCGCGCGAACACGCATCCTCCGAGCGAGTATTATTATAATATCTCTATATAATGATATCTCTCAAGTTCGGATAATTTGGACTGATGAAGTTTGAATGATATTTTACGCGAACGACCTCGAAGAACGGCTTCAAAGGGATACGCGCATTCCCATGACGCTTTCATCGCTTGGGTCACTGCTTGATTGGAGCTAATTGCTTGTACGTACATTTCATCTACTTTTCCCCGATCGTGCAATATTTTCGTCCATAAACGAGATGCGGGATTGAGGACTCTCGAGGAATCTCAGCGCGCATCTCAACGCTGTCGAGATTATTCAGCGAGAGGCTTCGGGAGATTCGTTAAAGCGAGAGGTGGCTCCCCGCACGTTTTCCCGCGCATGTGATATTCTCGATTTAAGGGGCTCGAGAAAGGGCCGATAAACGTCCGCGCGATCGATTCTCGCGTTTATCTAACTGCCGGCCGGCGGGTTTGCGTCCGGCGTGACTTTTCCGATCATCCAGTCATCGACTTTATTATCAGTGCGCGCGCGTTGGCGCTAAATACGGGCGGAAAATCGATGGCGCGATAAGCCAACTTGACCGGATTCGTTTGCATATCTGCGACACGAAATGGCCGGACGGCGCGACGCGAGCAATCGTCGACCCGCGAGCGTATTAATCCGTATATTAACTCCCCGTTATTGCCGGCCGCGTGGAAAAACGCGACCCGACGCCATTTTAATCTGCTTTAAATTATATACATATATATATATATGCAGCGCTCGCGTTCGCTGCGCAAGCCACCGCGCCGCGTTTGGCCGCCGTCTCCCCTCTCCCCTGCAAACGGCCGAGAGAAAAATGTTTCACGAGCGCGTTTCGTTTAAATCGCGTCACTTATTTCTCGCCGGCCGCGTCCCGCGCGGCCTCGATTTGGAAACGCCAGCTTACGCGCGCGACGTTACGCGCGCAGGAAAGTTCTTCAGAAAATTATACACCCCATCAAAGATGGAGCAACAAGAGAGGCACCGCGAGCCGCGCTGGCTGCGCGCGCGCGAATCCGATCCGCAGGTCTCGGTCGAGTGATTTATCGGCAGCGTATCCGAGACACGTGACACGCGTGGCTGCCACGAGCGCGACCGAGAGGAACCGACGATCGCCGACGGGGCTGTCGCAGCTAACTTCGCGACTCTCATCATCGTCGCGCCTCGCCGGTCCGTTTCCGTACCGCGACTCGCGACTCGCGACTCGCTCACTCACTTTCGTCTCGTCGGTGAATCTCGTTCGCGACGAGACGAGGCAATAAAGTTCCACCAACGTCGATGTTATTATTCCGCCGGAGCAGGTTCACTCCCATATTTCGTTACACCGGTCTCCCTCCCCCGCCCGCCGTTAATAAAGCGGCGGGAAACATTGGAGGAGACGCTTCGTTCCTCCGAAGCGAAATTATCATTACGGGAAACTCTGCCCGGTCAGGCTGCAAATCCATTATCCCTCGTATCGCCATCTTGCATCATCCCCGGCTGCATTTTTCGACGACAAGCGCGCGACACGACGCCGCTCGCGTTAATCTCGGCGGATTATCCGCGGTGCAGTAAAACACTCGGCGAGGTTCCCGCGAAACAAGCTTCGCCGAGAGGTCTTCGAGGCCACAAACGGGCGCACGGGGGGAGGGGACGACAAGGAAGTATCGTCCGATGGACGAGCGAGCGCCGGTGCGAATCCTCCATCGCGGCGGCCTCGTTGAAATTCGAGACGACGTCGATACCGCTTCAGCATTGGCACAGCGCTGCCTTCACGGTGATTATCTCCGACTGGTTAAGCTCCGCGCGCGCACACGCCGGCAAGCTCTCCCGAGGATTATCCCTCTGTCTCACGGCCTCTATACACCCTTCAGCCGCTGTCGATATTTCAACGGTCTTATCTGCTCCTTCGGGACACCAGTTCGAATTGCCCTCGGCCTCCCGGCGTTGGCCGATTGTACGTCCCGCGGTTAATTAGATTACCGCCAGCGAGCGCGTCATCGGCCCCCCCCACCCTTGGAAGAGGGGGGGAAAAAAAAGAAAAAAGAAAAAGAAAAAAGAAAAATAAAGAAAAACCGCCCAAGTGCGCGTGAAGTGTGCACGTTTGAAAATCCAAATGCCGAACGGATCGGCGGCCTGCCCCACCGGCGCAGCGCCGGTTCACGTCGGCACAAAAGGAGATAGAGAGAGAGGGAGAGAGAGAACGCTTTATGTAACGGCTCGATGTAAATAATATTTCGCCGATAAAGCAAGCGACTCGACAGAAACGACGAAACGAAGCTAATAATCGACACGACGGACGTTCCCCGTTGATTTCGTCCCTTTGCGACTTCTCTCGCGACTTTCCTCGATTCCTTCCTTATTACCGTCCCTATTTCATGGACACGGACATGAAATGATCCCTTGAATAAACGAGTAACAACAACCGCCGCGCGTTGTCGTCCGCTTCAATCGTAGCGCGACGCATTTAATCGCCACGCGGTGAACGGGAATCATCGATGCGCTCTCGCGATTATCGGCAAGGAAACGGCGAATCGGACGAAATAACATGATCATCATCATCATTATCATCATCATCGGGGCAGCGGCGCCAGAAAAGGTCCGCCACGTCCGCCGGATAATAATTGTCATTAACACGGAAATATGTGCTGGAAGTAACCCGCAGGATTGCGCCCCGTTTCTCCCTCCCTCCCTCCCTCTGTCCCGCCGTCGTAACTTCCGCTACGTTTTTTCGATCTCCCGGCGCTCGCTCGCTCGCGCACGGCCGACATAAGCTCGCTATCTCGTTTCCCTCGGCGCCCGCGGAATTTACGTCCTCCCTCCCCCYCCCCCYCCCCAGCCACTGCCGCCGCCGAAGTTATGCGTTTTTAACGAGGCCAGGTCGCGCGCGCGCGCGCGCGCTCTCGGATCTAACGCGTCGGTTAATTCTCGCCCCCTACGCGTCGTCGCGTAATAATAATAAAGGAGTTGCTCCGATCGGAGCAACGCGATACGCGTCTGGGTGTCGCATGACGCGCGCGCGATAACGCGAGATCTTTCGTTACCTTCTCCGTGACATTGTCCGCATTGTACGAAAGGACACGTATTAGATCGCGTTTATTGTTACGCGGCGGTCCGATGGGAAAATCGGCGCTATTGTCATCCCCGAGGCTAAATCCCGAATCGGGGATGACGAGGAGGAATCGGAAGCCCTCATCCGTTCCCATTTCAGGCGACTGCTTTAATCGCATTTCCAATGTACTTTTACGCTGATGAAACGTTCTTCGAGGATGGACATCGGGGAGGATAATCGACGCGAAGGCTTGGTTATCGCTGCTATTATCGTTAGGCTAATATCTCGATCGCGGCATCGCAGATTCAATCGAAAGTCGCGCGTTCAATCTGAACGCGCTTGGATTTTTCGCCGCTGACCGCTCGCTCGCAAAAGTAAAAACACGCAGAAAAGACGCGGCGGGCGTTTAATTATCCCGGGCTGACTCGTAGCGTTTCGGATTAGGCGGCTTAGAATTAAGGGACACGAGGCTGCAGACTTTAGCGAGCGGACTACGGACACAGGGGCTTCCGCGCTCATCCAAACTACTATATACTCTGTTGCCTAGCAACCGGGAACCGTCTCCTCGATCGCTCGGCTTCCGCGATTAATCCATTCCGAGGCGCAGATTAAACCGCCGCGTTACTTTCTAACCGCGCGCTCGCGCGGCGGATCTCGCGCGGCGGCTCGTCGATATTCGAAACTTGCTGCGGGATCATCGCCGAGATAGTCGGACGAGAATTAGACAAAGCCGGGAAGAAAAGGAAGAAAAAGAAGAAGAAGAAGAAGAAGAAGAAAAAGAAGAAGAAGAAGAAGGTGAGGGGCAAGTTCGGGCAGGCCGCGCGCTCGTGAATGAAAGAGGAAAAAAGGAGAAAGAGGAAAGACAGCAAACGCAAATGCGTGACGACGTAGCTCGGTCGATGACCATATTAATCTGTTTCCACTCGTAACCACCCGTAATACTGAATATGCCGTAATTACGAGTGTACAAGGGAAATTTAATTAAGATTCCGCGTCGTTGTCAGGCCGCGCGGGCAGGGGCGCGTTACTGCGCGTGTTGCGCCTCAACGTGGACGTCCGACGCATGTATTCGCGCTGATAAACCGACGAAAATGGAACTGGGCGCCGACGAGAGGGGGAAACGGAGAGAACTTTGCTGTACGCGTGCAACAAATTGCCCTTATCTACCCGGGCATTATGCACGCTGCGCCATTTGGCGGCAGCCGTGATTCCCCGATAGAGATACGGTTCTTCTGGAAGTAAAAATTCCTCTCGCCGAAGAGGCGCGAGCGTCAGACGCACGGAATCACCAGGCGCGTTTTGTCGCGTGACCGGAAATGCCTCTCCTCCCCTTCTCTCTTCCTCCTTCCTTTCTCCGTTTCCTTTTTCCCCTTTCCCTTTTTTCCTTTTTTCCTCTTCCCCCCGGAATTCCTTCCGGCGAAACATCACGTGCACGCGCGACCCGCGACGATCCGCGCGCGGTGGCAGCCGCGCCGGAAAACGCGACGGGCGACGGGCTTTTTCTCTCGATTTCGGCGGGACGGCGAAATTCCGCGGCGTTCTGAAAAATTTCGGCCGCTTAGCGCGATATGCATCTCGCGCCATGCTGCGCGCATGGCTAATTTATTTAACGATGCCACGCGCGATCCTCGCGCTCCGAACTTTTCCATAGAAATAAAAGGCGGCGGCGCGTTTCTCCCTCTCTTTCTCTCTCTCTCTCGTCTCTCTTTTTTCCCCCGACTGCCGGGCGGTACTTTTAATCTACCGGAATGCCGCGTAATGTAATATTTTTGGCCTCTGGGCGTCATTTCCCCGCGTCAAATGGAGCCGATCGACCGACAGCGGGGGTGAACGACGGGCGGGGGAGGTGCGCGCCCCGCCGTAGGATCGACGTTCGATGGACGTATCGATCATAGCCGGAAAGTCAGGCCGACCGTCCGCGGATATTTCTCGTCGAATTTGAATTTCAAGCCCGGACGCGCAAATAGATTCAATTTTTAACGAGCGACATCGCACTCGCGCGCGCGCTCGCGCTCGCGCGTTTGCCGCGGCGCGGTTGCGGCTGCGGCGCGATCGGGGCGGACGTTGCTGGAACCGCGTATCGTCCATAAATGTAAATGAAATTCCCATTGTCACGGCGGGGTTTGATGCCGGATTGGGTAGGGCGGGAAAGAAAGGCCGCTGGATTAATCTCGGCATCAAAGGCACGCTCGTTCGAACTCGCTAGATACGTGCTCCGCGCGATTTCGCCGGATGCTTGCTTAATTGGAATGCCGGCGATCGACTTTATGACGCGGCGAACTTTGTCCGAACGCGCGGAGCGCGGCGTGAACCGCGCGGGGCGCGCGGTAAGCCGCGAATAAATAAATAGAGGGGAGAGGGGAGAGCGGGATAAGTAGTCTCGCTGAAAGAATAATCGTAGCAATAATCGCCGTTATTACGGCAGGATCGATAACGACGGTCACGTTAAATTCTATTGTGCGCCTGGAGGGCTTGGAGGCTTAATGCGATCCGGAAATGGAGAGGGACGGACGAGAGAGAGAGAGAGAGAAAGAGAGAGAGAGAGAGAGAGAGAGAGAGAGAGAGAGAGAGAGAGAGAGAGAGAGAGAGAGAGAGAGAGAGAGAG
>JAHMML010000026.1:1254775-1377106 GCA_020341155.1 Eciton burchellii | reverse complement strand
GAGAGAGAGAGAGAGAGAGAGAGAGAGAGAGAGAGAGAGAGAGAGAGAGAGAGAGAGAGAGAGAACCGGGCAAGCCCACAGCGAAAAACGGCGGAGAAATGGAAAAATGCTCGTGGAATATCATGGCAGCGGTCCCCCCCCCCTTCCTCCGAGGTTAGATGAGGGGTAAGCGCGGACATTATCGGCGTGGTCCATAAATCCGAGAAGATTATATCCGCTGCGAATCTTACGCTGGCTGCTCGTTATCTCGCGGTGTTCGCGATGTTGCGATCCGGCCGCCGTTTCGATTTGGATTTTAATTACCGAATCTAATCTCGAATCCCCGACAGAAGCCCGACGTCAGTCTCTTTGATCGCGCGAAATTCCGCAATCATCAAGTCGTCGGATAATTGGCGACGATCGGGTCGATGATCGCGACGTCATTAGCGGCGAATATCTCTCGCGACGTCGTCCGGCCTCATTAGGCGAATTTCTAATAGCGCGTTCGGTCGCTCGTTAGCGAGGCGGGTTAATTTTTTAAATCGCGTCCCAGGCGCGATAGCGCGCGAACGCCACGCTGGTAATCCTCGTTACGCGGACTTAATCTACCCACATTTTTATTAATTATCATTAACCCCCCTTTAACCGTGCGCCCCGCCCGCGGACCGGTCGGACTTTAATACCGGACCACCTCAGCGGACCTTCCGCGCGGCGGGTAATCGCTTTCAGACATTTCCGCTTGAGCGTATATCGCGCACGCTTTCGACGTGCCTGACGAATGTACGGATTTTTTTAAATCGTGCCCCGCCGCGGCATCCAGCATGCGGGTCCCCCCGATGCTTAGCGCATCGTGTTTTTTTTTTTTTTTTTTTTTTTCAACCTGCCGTAAAGTTCCTTGAATCTCCCGGCGCGTCGACGCGCCATGTCAGAGAAAGCATCCGCCGAACCGTAATCGACGTAACGTCCGCTGATGTGTTCGCCCCGGCGTCACCCCGGGCAATTGTACTTTCGTCGAATGTCAACGGGGAGGTGGAAGCCCGGCTCGTGCGATTCCATATTATATTAAACTTACACGGGCGTGATAACGGTACTCGATTACTCGCACAAGCCGCGAGAGCTCGTGGAGGAAGGAGAGGACAACGCGGCAAGGTAGGGACGGACCGGCCGAGTAGATAACCGGATAATCCACCGAATCAGCAATTAGCGCACATTGGAATAATTAACACCGATCTACCGTTAAACCCTCCTAGGCAAGACGCCTACGGCTGCTCGATTACAAAGAGAGACCGCGCGCGCTCGTCACGAGCTCGTGCGGCCATTACGTAACATCAGCGAGTTACGGCAAGAAGTCGCGCTCGACCGGGACGGGCGAGACACGTACGAGGGGCGCTGGGTCGAGCGGATCCGGCAAATATTTAGTTTGCACCGCGGGCTCTCACGGGCCCGATTAAACTTATTTCGCGACCCTGCGCTCCGCCATCTCTCCGCCGTCTTTGCTCGACGACGAGACGCGAGCGAGCGAGCGCGTATTCGTGTGTATTCGTCTCGCATGATCGGCGGCCGAACAACTCGCTCGCACGTAGGAGCGATTAATCGCAACGACTCGATCGAATGTGCTTACGACGTATTATAGCATCGATAAATCTTGCCCGGCTTCCTCGCCATCGTCCACGATCAAATCGCTCGTATCGCGCGACACTCCACAGGACTTTCCTTTAATTAAATGTCTTCCCCGTCGAATGTACGCGAGAGTCGTCGCGGACCTTTATGTCGGCGTCCAAAGAAAATGCAATTTCAGTAAATTGACAAGAAGGAAGGGGGCGGGGGGAGGTGGCCTCCCCTGTGCAGGAGAGAGTTCGTTCTTTTGATCGCGACCCACTTCTTTATCGACAGTTTGACAGTTTAAGAAGCCATGCAGTTATTACGCGGGAGCAACTTGTATCGCAAACATAAAACCTGCAAAATATCGGCGGGGAGGGGGCGAGGAGGACGACAAGGAGGAGGAGGAGGGGGAGGAGGGGGAGAGGAAAGGATAGGACAGAAGATTCCGCGCCGCGCCCGCGATCATCCAGCGTCGTCGTGTCGCGCGATGATGGCGCGCAACGTCACCATCAGAGAATGATCGTATCCTGGATGATCGCGAGCGGAGTTCGCGCAGGGCAAATCGATTTCCCGTTATCGCGCGATCGATCGCGGCAGCATCGATCCCGGCCACTCTCCGCGGAGGGAAAGCAAAGCCGAGATCGACCAGCGCGAGGAGGAACGGTGAAATCATCGTAAATCATGACGACGTTATCTCTGTCTCTCTCTCTCTCGCAATGGATATTTCGCTGGACGCGCGAGGGCGCGCTCCCGAGATGCAAAGGGAATTCTTCGAAACGCGATCAAGTTCGCTGCTGGAAAATCGCGCAGCCGATGCATAAATCCCCCCCCCCCCCCCCCTCCTTCGTTTCTGCCGGAGCTTAGTTGCCGCGGAGTTCTTCCCGTGCGGCAACTTCTTTCCCCCCTCCCCCTCCCCCTCCCCCCCCGGACTGCTTTCACGAGTCGTTTCCGTCGTTGGCGTCTCGACACGTCCGCGGGGAGGGGCGTCGGCCGTCTTTGTCGGTCCCGCGGATATTTATTAGCGACTGATGGCGCGTATAAGGAAACGAAAAGTGCATTTTGCGATTGTAGTAGGAGCATTGCGGCCGCACAAAGAGCCCCCGCCCCCGCCCTCCTTCCGCGAGATCGAACTCGCCCTTATTGCGGCAGAGTCGCAGCCATAACCCCGYCYCCCCYCCCCCCCCCCGCCGTCGCTGCCGCTTTGCAAATACACTTACCGGCTTTTACTGGTCCATCGAGTGCCGTGAAGTGCGCAATTCCTCCGCACGTAATATCTTAACGACCGAAAAGAAAAGCTCGCCGCGCCGTGCTCCGCGATCCCGAAGCGCCCGCTCGAGCGGAACGCCGTACGGCGGAAAACTACGTTTTCACTGTAAAACGACGCATTGTGTCGCGCGCGACATGACCGTTGGCTTTTGACGCAAAGAAGAGGGAGGCGGAACGGGCGATTTTCCGTGCGGGGGAATCCCCCCGAACGAACCGAATAATTCGATCGCGCCGCCGACCGGAACGGCCGAGCGATCCCGATCGATCGATCGCCTCTTCGGCCGACATCGGGTCGGCATAACGCGCGGCAGCATTCGGGCTTTTCGTCTACGGCGCCGCTTTAATTAACTCCTTCTTAGGCTCCCGCGACAGACAGCCTGGCTCCGGGGTATGAAACTCCGTGAAGGAAATTCCTAACGATTTCGCGTCTGACGGTCTCCTTTAATGAAATGAGTTTCAATTTGACTGAGTATACACGCGGTTCCCGCGGCTGCCGCGTAGGGAGTGGGGGAGGGGGACGGGGGAGGAAAATATTTAAAATTCCGCCAGCTCGCGAAATTCTCCGGTCGCCTAGAATAATGAGAATATTATGGATCACGCGGCGAAGTTGTGATTAATTAACGACTCGTTAGAACGAAACTAAATTACGGGATGTATCGGTGCTTTTCACCGGATGTAATTTACTTTCCGGAACGTTCGCCCGCACGGGGAAGAGGAGGTGGGTGGGGAGGGGGGTGGGGGAAGAATTTAATTGATTAACTCTGTGTTTGCGCAGCGCCGCGGGCCCGCTCAACTTAGCATCGGATCGTGAACGGGGCCCTATCGGCGGCCGTCGTGAGAGAAAGAGAAAGAAGATGAGAAGAAAATACGCGGGCAGGGCGTCGTGGTAATCGACCGTGGCGATTCGCAGGCTCCGATTCGCGCGTAATCGAATTCGTCGCGGCGCGGCAATGTGATTCGTCGAGAGTCGCGCGAGCAGAGGCGCGACAGAAGGACGAATAATAATCGACGATCGCGAGAGTAGCGAGGCGAGAGGATTCGATTACGGACCATTTCTTTTTTCTTTTTCTTTTCCCTTTGCTCTTATCTAGTCTCCCACGCGGCTGCTGATCTCATTATATTTTATAATGATATCATTATAATATTATATCCAGGTTTCTTGTTATTCTCCTGCTCGTTGATAGTTGGGCATTTTGCCCTGCAGGGAAAATCCCTGCCGCTGGTTTCGCATAGGGAGCATGCGCACTGTATTGCGCTTTTGCATTTACAGCCCTTCAACATCCGGAGATGTTCGATGTTGGCACACAGTGTCGTCCAACGATTGCCTTTGTGTAGCGTTGTAGTTTAACCAACTAAAAAACCTGCTGTTCGTCTTGCAGATTTTTGTCCGCGTTTCTACCTCTGGCTGACTGACGTTCCTCGTTCTTCAGTCTCCTGAGTGTCCTCCCGTTGTTCAGGCTATCTTGCAGCTTGGAGGACATGTCCATGTAAATCGGACGGCGCGTTGTTTTCCTGTATAATGACTATTTCGTCGATGCTACGGCTTATGGCTTCTTTGGTAAGCTTCGCCATTCTCCTGTCTTTGGCGAGGATTCGCTTCAGCTGTTTGGCCACTTGAAAGGCCATCCTCAATTCTGAAGAGGCGCAAGTCAGTACCGACAATGCTCTCTTTCATGTTTAATGCTATTGCTCGGTATCGGACGTTAAATTTCGGCTACTACCGCCTAAAGTTCGAGCCGCCTTCGCGGCTTACCGACTTGGTCTCATAGGGTTGGTTTCCCCTCTGCAGACAACAGTTGTCGCCGCGAGCGTAGATGCGCCTACCTAATTGACAATCTCCTGGCGTACGTTAAACGTACGCGGGAATCCCCGTGAGCCGAGTTTCCTCAAAGTCGCAATGAATCGCGCTGATTCGCAATGAATCGACGAGCACCAGGCAAATTGTGGACGTCCTTGGGACATCCGAACGGTCCCTGGGGTCCCTAGCTTCGACGCTAGCTTTCACTTATCTCCGCATCTCCGATTGCTTCGATGTGTCCAATGTGCACAACGCTCTCGACACGGACAGCTCAGGTATTCAGCAGGCGCATCAGGAAACTCAAAAATGAAGCAACTGGCAACGAATTCACAGCACGCTGTGATGCAGCGCCATCTTCTCTCGATTGCGGAGAGATACATTATCCTTGAGCGTCCTTGTCCTGCGAGGCGCATATTATTATGATGAATTATCCCGACGAGCATCGGGCAACGCCGAAGCGCGTTAATGGTCGCTCTTCGGTCTCTGAGGCGCAAATGCTAATTACGGAAACGTTTCGAAACCGGCCAGGCCGGCACAAATGTCAGCGGTTCGTTGTCGCATAGACGGCTGATTTTTGCGCGTCTCGAAGCGTTAATTTGCGTGCGCCGCCGCCGCCGCCGCCGCCCCCCCTCYCCCTCTCCCTCYCCCTCTCCCCCGCGCCACCGACCGCCGGCAAAGATATTAACATATGAACGGCAGCGGTATAGGGCGCATTAACGTGCAATATTCATATGGAGATTTCAGCCGAAGAGTATTATGGATCTAACAAGCCGTGGCTAACGTATTTACATAAATGATGACATCCGGCGCGATTTAGTTCCGCGATGACTTATGGACCCGCCGCCGTCCCGCCTCGCCCCGCGCCTTCCCGCGGCGCGCCGCGCGCATCGACGCACCGGACGTGCAAATGCATCGAAATAGTCTTCGATCGATACTTCAACGTTGGCTTCAACGCTCAATCGTTTATGGAATCAACGTCACGCGCTGAATATGCGAATTTCCGAGTATTCCGCCACCTCCGGTCAGCGCTCGGATCGTTTAATCGCGTTTGACGCGATAATCTCGAGACGCCAGAGAAGGGCGTTAATCGTTGATTAGAGCCTCGTTAGCTGACTCGAAAAATAGCCGCCTGATTCGGTGGGGGGGAGAGGGGGGATGCGGGGAGCATCCGGCAATTCGTCTGCCCGATTCTAGCGCGAGACGACTTCGGACGCGACTTCGCGTCTGTTTGTCGTTAATGTTCGCGATTCCATCATTTTGGAATGCGCCAAATGCGTTAATCGCACGCGAGTGTTTTCTCGTAGAGCATCGCAGAGCATCGCAGAGCGGGAACGCGAGCCTCTCTCGCGTCTCTCTTTCCCCCTTCCTCCCCTCCTCGTTTCTTCAATCCGTCGCCGAACGTCAGTCAATCTCGCGATAATTGATACGGCCTCCTCCTCGCCGCGACTGCGACAATAATTCGCGCAGTCTAATTCATCGATGAAATCTTCCGCCCAATAACTCGGACGTAATTCCGTCGTACGTGGAGGGAGGGTAGGGGGGTAGAATCACTCGCCAATGCCGCGTCGATTAATATCGACTTTCGTAGCGCGGTACTCAACATGGCGCGAATAATTTTATTCGACGTTTCCGTAAAACACGGTCCCTATATATGTATACTTATCGGACGCGCACGCGCACGCGCAACGTCAACGGAAAGGACTTTTCTCATTAACGTACCGTTAATATCGCACTTTTGCGTTATGTTGCTCTTTTTTCGGCCCGATCGTCGTATTATCGCGTAATCGCGTAATATTGCCGGATTAGCGGCTGCCGCGATATCTGTATCGATTTATATCGTCGGAACGATATTAATTTCTATTATACGTACCGAATGCATTCTGGCATTCTCACAACGGTCGACAGAATTTGTCGAATCTCTCTCTCTTTCTCTCTTTCTCGAAAATATCTCTCGTGTTTGTTCGCCGAACCGATTCGACGATGCTATTCGCGATGCTTACGAAGAAACGGGTTAAAACTCACGTCAGTTATCGCCAAAGTGATAAATCTCGAATCGCTTTATTTTTCGTCCGCGAAACGAACAAACGATGGACCAAACGTGGATGCTGCAAACCGCACGGAGAAAAGTCTTTAATAACGCACCGCGTCACGGCTAACCGGTGACGTTTGCTCTTCGTTAAACAAATTTACATCCTCGCGCCTCGCGCGATAAACGTCGATAATGATTTTCATTCGATCGATAAGGTGTCAAAATGACGGTGCGCGTTTCCCGCCATCATACGTTTGCGACGAAAGCCCGCAATGGCGGCGGCGGCGGCGGCGGCGGCGCGCTTTGAAAAAGCCCGTGATATTATTGTTCCGATATTCGCGTTAATTGAAGTTCAAAGTTGCAAAATCATGTCGTAAAAGCATTAATTTCAGCGCATTAATATACGCGTAATTCAATGATTTCTGTATATTAATAAACGTTGAATAATTTAGTAATTATCCTACTTATGTGCGACATTAATTACTCGGTAATTACTCGTTAATCACATCTTACGCAATTACGTCGTTTCAGTGAATGACGCATTTGGCTCGAAAATTCTCTCTCGCTCTCTCGCTCTCTCGCTCTAACGTGGCGCGTTCGGGACGCGATCGGGCGCGAATTAAAGAGGCGAAAAAGAAGCGGGATTCAGTTAGCGCATCGTTGCGCTGTTTAAGAGTTAATTTATTCGCGTTCAAACGTAGGTAACAGCGTAATAATTTCCATTCGCGTGCGCGCGCGCACCGGAAAGCAGGAGGCATAATCCAGCAGTTATAATTTAATGGAAAACAATGAAAACGGCCGACAATGGGCGCGAGTGTTAGCGCATTTACGATTGCGCGATACGATAGCGCGAAGCAATAACAATCGAGAAGGGGAGCGAGCGAGCCCCCTCCATCCCGTCCCGCATCCCGCGTCCCGCGTCCCGCCCGAGCGCGAGTTTTTCATCCGTCCGAAATATCCCTCGGCGCCGCGATATTTTCGGGCCGCAATAACAATATCATAGAACATCCCGGGCGTTATTAAGAATCGGGCTTCGTTTACTGGCGGCGACAAAAAAAGAAAAAAGCGGCGGCGGCGGCGGCGGCGGCGGCGTTGGGAGGAGGGGGGGAGGTAGAGGGGGAAATATACGAGTAAAAGCCGCGGGGCTATAAAAAGTTTTCGGGATCGAAAAACTTTTATTCGTTTACCACCGGTTCGCGCGCTCCCCTCGTTTTCTCTTCCCCCTCCCTCCGGCGCCATCTCCTTTTCTCTTCTCCTCGCTGGCCCCGCCAGCCGTCGGAGAATCTCTCTCTCTCTCTCCCTCTCTCTCTCTCTTGTAGTGGACTCTCTCCGCGTTTGATCGGGTGATCCCGTCGTTTACCAGAATATCGGTCTGCGCTTTTAACGGCGAAGCGGCGCTCCTCCAGGTGCACGTGGCGAGGCCTCCATTTTGACGGGAACAGAGATTCGGTTCGCGTCTCCGAGATCCAGCTTGTTCGCTCGCCGCGCGTAAAGTTCTTTACGCGCATCCAGCTTATTTCAATTTATTCCGTCGTCGGCACGAACGTGCGCCGTTACGGTGTCGGGAGTAATAAACCGCGAGACGTGAATAATAACTAGACGCTGAGAGTCGTCGAGTCACGCGAACGGGGCGAGAGACAAATGGACCGAGCGTAACGAATTGTTTGTTTTTGCCGAGAATTTGTCTCGATGCGCGATAGAGAGTGAAAATGGAATTTCTGTTTATCGAATTTCCGTCCGATCAGTAGCCGTCAAGATCCGCGTGTCCCGAAGCAAAGATAGATACGTATCGCGAGTCGCGTATTCCGCAACGCAAGGATTCGCAATCTGGGATCCTTGTCTGCAGAGCTGCAATTTTTGTTCCGATAAATAAGTAAAAGAGGGTTTAACGTTTGAAGCGCGATCCGGGAGGGATCGATGGCTCGAATCTCGATCCGGTGACATTGCGAAAAGCAATTTCCTCCACGAATATTTCACGATGCTAGCGCGACGTTGTCGAACGGCGTTGATCGTACTGCGGATCATTCTGGTCGGCCGGGAAGAAGCTCAACGCCAGCGAGGATCCTTAATATATCCTCGAGAGTTCTTTCGACGGATCACGGATCACGGATCACGGAAAGCGAACGCCATCGAATCGAGCGCGTTCCGCTGGAGACAGCAGGAACACGCGACGTTCGAGGAGAAGGAGCACGCGCGTAGTCAGACTTGCCGCCGACGAGAATGCAGACCTCGCTGCCGCGAAGGGCTGAGAGCCCTTTATCCCGCCGGGAATAGCCCCGGCCGCGGCCCCGATCAACCTTCCGTTTAAGATCAAACTCACCGCGCCGCCGACATTATATCGCCATCCGAGGGAGGGGGCGCGTTCGCGAGAACCGGACGACTCGCCCGATTGGACCGAAGCGTGCCGCGAGCGAGACCGCCAATTGGAAACGAGTCTCGGCAGTCGGCGCTTTGCATTTCAATCGGCGCGATGACGGCATCTCCTCTCTCTCTCTCTCTCTCTCTCTTAACGATCGCCGAGGACGCGCTTATCGCGGAAAGAGTGCGGCTCGGTCCGTCAAATCCCCGGGATAACCGCGTCACGCTGCTAGCCGGCATAAATTACGCGTCGTAATACGCAGCGGGCAGCGCCGGACACCGCTGCGGCGTGCACGCGCAATCTCTCGCACACACGGCGAATGCGGGAGAACCGATGCGGACACAACGGAGAGACCGGCTCGGGTTTCCCTCTTGGTTCCCCATCCGTTATTAGAGCAGTTGCGAAACCGAGGCCCTGATAGCAGAGCGCTGCAGCTCGGGCCGAGCCTTCCCCCTCCCCCCCCCCCCCCCCCGCCGCCACGCTGATCCCGGGGAGGACGTGGCGTGCGTATGGAGCAGTTGCGAACGTCGCCCGGCCACCGTGGGCCGTGAGATTTGATAGGACAGCGCATTGTGCGCACTTGCGACGACAACGACGCAGCGGGAGCGATACGCGCGCTACTAGCGGGCGGCGCGTAACGAGCCGCGCGTAATAACGCCATCTCCGCGGCTTAACGCGCCGCAATCATCGCGCGATCAACGCGCGGGCTCGCCCTCCTGTCGTTTGGCTCGCGCGAACGGCGGGATAGCGGAACGGGGAAATCGAAATTGTACTACTGGCGAGCAGCAAGCGCGGGGAGGGAGCGCCCGCAATTAAGATGCCTCGGCAGCCCGGCGGCGCGACCACCGAGTAGTCGTAAGACAGTTTTTCGCCAACTCGCGGAGCAAGTTAAACCCAAGTAACCCGCGCGCCGCGGTTAATTTGATCTTCCGTTTGCATTTTTTTCTCCCTTCCCTCCGCTCGCTCGGTGAGGAAGGAGACTGGCAGGACTCCCTCCCGCTCTCGCGTGCGGTCTTCCTCCGCTGCTAAATCCGTAAGTTTTAAGGATCTAATATTAAGTCTGCTTGCCGAGGTGCCTCCCCGTCGGTTTTGCCGGCAGGGAAACTTAATATTACATCCTCGATGATTAAAGGCTGAGAAATTGCTATTATGCCAGTCCGCGAGCGCACTGACCGACCGTTCAAGAAGACGCGCCCCGTTAACGCGCCTTCGATGATTCGAACATCGAAACATCGTTCAGATATTTATTTACTGCCGCTTCGAGAGAGTGCGTTCGGCAAGGATGAGAATCATTAGAAAACGAAACAACTTTTTTCAACAACGTCAAACGGACTTGACGGTCACGCTATCTGGATACTCGCTCTAAATCAAGTGACAAACGTGCGACCGTTGCTTCCGGCTTCTCGCAGGACACCGAAGACGCTGTTTTTCGCGACAGCGATCCTTTTTTTTGTCTCGGCAAGGGTTGCGACCTGATCCCCTGGCTTTGCGACTCGTATTCGATACGCGCTTGTTTAGAGAACTTTCCAAAAACTAAAGATGACACAAAAAACCTTGACACGCGCACTGAGATACATTGAAAGCCCTCTCTCGTTTATATATACACATCTCGCGAGTTGGTGAAACGGCAAGGCAGTCGCGAGAATGAGAAATTACCGTGAATGAAACGGGTTAAAAATCGATCGCGTCGTCGCCAGCGGAAGCGCAGGCCGAAATGGCGGAGCGGGGTAACCGCGAACCGAAGCTTACTTCTTGCCGGAACACTCGAGGCGAGTCTGTGACAGTCGCTTATCGACCATCGTCGATCGAAAACAGCCGGAACGAAGAGCTCGACGTCGGGGAACAAACGGCGCGCGCGAGCTGCGCGAGGCGCGCTGCTCGCGGGGACTCGCGCTCTTCCGGAAAAATTTTCCGGTTTCCGCTCATTTCCAGCGCGGAGGCAAGCGGTTTTGCGCGAGAACCGGCAGGGAAAAAATCCATCACGCGAGAGGCGACACGCGTCAGAGAGCGCGCGGTAGCCGCCAGCGGAGAGCGAAATCAATGGCTGCTGCTGCTGTTGTTGTTGTGTTGTTGTTGCTGAAAGGACGGAAAATCATCGAGTTTTCCTGCCTCCACCTCTTCTCCGCGCCATTGTTTCACCATCGCCCTGCGCATTATGGATGTACCCAGTTTTCAACGGGCGAAGGTGAACGCCGCGACGAGCGAACCGGCCCGTAAAAGCTCGGAGCCGGGCGTTCGCGAGGGTGAGGCGGCATCGTCCAGCGGACGATTCACCCTAACGTCGTTTTTACTGCGGATCCTTCATCCCTAAATGGCGATTCTCTCGTCGCGATCTCGCGTGGTTCTCGAATCCGTCCATTTGCCGTGCCCGGCCGCGTCCTTGTCCCGCGCGCTTCACAATCTTCCACGTTTTATCGGACCGTTGCATCCCCCGATTCGTCGCGTTCGAAACGCGCGCGGGACAACCGCCGTGAAATATTTTACTGCGTAGTTTCCTTCTTATTCACTCTCGGCGGGCTCCGCGATGGGCATTTCGGGACGCGCTCCGTGCACGAAATGATTTATCGCCGAATGCAAATAAATCCCGGCGGCTTACAAGAGTTCGCGTCTAGTTAATACGTCGCAAATGGCGGAATTTATTATCCATAAAATACGTCAATCACGTCGGCGCGATTTTATCCGCGCGCTCTCGCCATCGACCGCGTCCGCGCCGTGCGTGGCAGTAATCTCGTCGTCGAATGGTTGACTGACCTGGATCGATAAGTGCATCGAAGGCAAACTCGAAAATAAATAAATAAATAAATATATATATATATATATATATATGTATATATATATATGTGTGTATATGCAATATCGCACAATGATTTACGCAATGTGTACGTGCTCGAACGCGTCCGATGGTTTGCATATTATTTTTAATCTGGGCTTGATCGCGCTGTCATTTTCGATACGACTCGTTGACGTTCGAGCAAACGAGCGCAGGAAGCTCGGCTACGACGTCGACAACGAGCGCGCGTCTGTCGTAACGTTACAACGTTAAAGCCCGTGAAACATAAATCCATATTTGCCGTGCAAGTTTCCAGCCGTGCAACGACTGAATGATTTACGCAAATAAACATTAGCCGACTTCCACCAGGTAAATGCTGGTAAATGCGTGCGATAAGTCTTTCGATTCGCGTTCGCTTCGTCCCTAATCTCCATCACACGCGACACAGATACACGCGCGCGCGCGCGCGCGCGCGGCTTTCCTTTCTCGAGATACATCCCCCGCATAAATTCGCGTTTGCCAGCTAGCACGGTAGGCGGATATAAGGCGATGCGACTTCCGGACAGGGAAGATTTCAAATCGCCGGATATCCCGCGCAGATGCAGACGCATAACGTTTCCGGCGACACCCTATCGAGCTCGGGGATCGCGTTATCGGATTATCCATGACATTTCGGCGCAGCCGAACGGTGTAACACGGCTGATACGTGCGTGCGTCGATAATCCGCGCAAATTTACCATTCCGTGTAAGCATAAACAATCGCGACGTACACCGCAAGCAGAATCATGCATGCCCGTTTCGCGTTTCCCGCGTACGGCGCGAACGCCGCAAATCTCGAACTCTCGCGATCGATCATGCCATCGATCGGCGATAATCGATCGCGCGCGCGAAATCTTGCGACGTCGCCTCTCTTCTTTCTCCGAGGCGACTCAACGGACGATCGGCATCGGGAAACGCGTCTTCGAGGAACGAAGCTCTCGCCAATCGCGAGACGCGCTCGCGAAATGAATAGCGCGGATTGTCGCGTTGAATTTTTCAACGCGCAATTCCGCAATATCGCTCTCGGCCGCGTTTACTCGACGCTAAATAACGTTACCGCGAGTCTCTGCGAGCACTTTCACGTGCTAGATTCGCGATTACCGCGGCAAACGCTTTCTCTCTGTCGCGCGTTTGCGATAATCAGATCGATAATCAGATCGAATTAACCTAAAACTGTCGCGCGAACGTAGAAACGTTTCGCTCGGCGTATCTGCGAGAACGCGGATGTGACGCAACGAGTGCGCGTAATATAATATTTCGGCAAGTCCACGCGCACACACGCGTACACGCGACGCGTATGCAGGTTGGCGGCGGTTGGGAAACCAGGCCGATCCGATCGCGTTTCGTCAACGATGGACACATCGCGCTGTGTACACGCGCACGTCGATAAATTACATCGCGCCGGCTCGCGCGATGAATGGTGGCCCCGGCGAAATTTGAAAATTTTTGCGAGAATTCGCGGAAACAAATAAAACCCAAATCCGACTTACCGTCGTTTTATTCGCGTCGCTCGAATCGCTGGGGTCGCCGAATCGTGGGCTTTTGCCGCATTCCAACGTAAATGTCAGACGAGCGGGCGGACGCGGTGTAACGCGAGGACGATGACGCGTCATTAACGAATCGTTACTTTCCGCGGAGTTCTTATCGCTTAATCGCCGGCAATATCGCGCGCTTTTCTTGCCGAGTCTCGATTCTCGATTCTCGAACGGATCGAGATACGAGATCGAGCAGAGATTCGCCAGCTATCGCGACCGCACCGCCGTTCCTCTCTCGCTTTCCGTTTTCTTTCTACCCTGATGATGCTTTCTTTTGCTTTCTCGAGGCGGCTCGATGTCGATATTTATTACGGGGGAATGAAATCGCACAAGTTTTTGCGGCAGGGCAAGATACTCGACGCTTGGGTTTCAATTGGCGAGAGCTCGAGAGAGAGGAATTCGTTCGCTGTTTCGCCAGCCGGCCCGGCAAGGAGCGTTTCACAAGGACGATATCCGCTAACGCAACGCCAATAACTGCCGCGTGCTAACGTCGACCCGCGTGACGTAATTTGTCCGTCAAATCCAGCGAGGAAGCGCCGCGCGCTTTTTATCCCGAGCGCGTCCGATCGGCGTCAGCGCGCGCGATGACAGATCTGCCGCGAGATTTGCGAGATGTACGTAACGCGATCGGCGGGGCGATCGGCGCGATAATCGAGGCGCGCCATTCATCTTACGCGTCGAGATTACGCTTTTACATCACGCGCGGACGAAGAAACGACCGCGTCATGCGGCCGTGGCTCGATCGCGATCGCGATCCACGAGGTACGTGACACGTGGCGGCGATCGTATCGCGATCGCCTCCCTCCCTCCCGCCACTCCTCTCCTTGTCGGCGGAGACGCTCCCGCGTATTCCGCGCCGACAGGTGGATCGTCGCGGGCGGAATGCGAACGGGCGCGGCGGGACGCCGCGAGAATTGATTTATCATCGGGACGATGTATCAATTCTTTCAGCGCGCTGCCGGCGCGCGCTTGCTCAAACGCGAGAAATCAATCATTATGGAGTAACGCCAACGCCAACGCGGTTAAAGGTGCCCCACGCGGTTTCCGCGAGACGCTGTTGCCCCCGCCTCGTGCTCTCTCTCTCGCTCGCTCTCCTTCTCACACTTTCGTTGCCTTCGTTGCTTCACGTGTTTTCCCCTTTCTTTTTTTTTTTTTTTCTATACCCTTTTCCTACCAAACGATGGTGGGAAAGTCCGTAAGAAACTTTATTATCAACTTTTGTTATCAAAGTTCACGGACTCATCTCGCGACTGACGCTGCGATAAATCTTAGAGGGATAATAAACGCGGTAATTTCTCGAGAACGAGTCGCGTGGCGTTCCCCGTCTCCCCGCGAGCTCTTCGCGCATGGACGAGAATCGCGTCTCTCTCTTTCTCTCTCTCTCTCTTTCTGTGTGTGTATGTGTTCGCACGTGAAGGGATATGTTGGACATCTGTCAAGCAAGATATCGTCGTGCGATTCGTGGAAAATCTCAAACCCGTTCGTCGCGAACGTCGCCGAATCGCGGGCCGGATTCGGTTTGTTCGACAGTTCGATATTATGCGCGAGCCGCATATCGAAGCCAACGAAGCGCGCGCGCGCACGGCCAGGATTCGCGAGCGTTAAAGATTTATCGGGATTGGCACGTGCACAATAGGCCGGAATTATGAAAGACCCGGACTCGAAAGTTTTGATAGGCTCTTTCTTCCTCGTGTCGGAGATGGATTTAGGTTTTCGAAAACTAAAGTTTTTCATTGTTCCATCCTCGCCGGCTTTTATGTCCGCCCAACAATGGACTCTATCCTCTGTCCCGTGTTATTGTATGCATCTTTCCCGAATTAACACGCCAGTCGCGAGTCCGTGAAAACAACAATCGCCCTGCGTATGTACGTGTACTCGCGTACTCTTTTTCCAAGACGAACGACTTGCCGGGCACTCGGCGGCGCTTGACTTAATTATCAATCATTTCATTCGTGACGAATGAATTTGAGATGCCTTCTAAACTTCATCGGAGCAATCGCGCACCCGTGCACGGGGTCACGGAATGGCAGCGGCCCTTGACATTTCTGTTCAAGAGCAGTCGGACCTGATCGAGATCAGAGATTAACGCGAAATTAACGCGTTTGAGAACGCGTTGCGCGCCAACGTTTTCGAATAATTTATCGGAATTACCTTCGCAATCGTTATCGTTCCGTCATCATTTACGCATTAGCTCCGGCGGGATAAAAGTTCCGGCATTGAAAACTTGGCAAAACTTGTATTCGAGTCAACTTGCTTTGCAAAGTATATCTTCGTTTCCGTATCGGGGATACGATTGTGAAAGTCAAAAGAAATCGCCGACGCGGAATTGTTTTTCATTCACGAACGAGCGAATAATTAATTGCCTCGAGTTTCTCGAGATACGCTTGCAAAGAAAATCGCGCGCGCGCTTTCGTTCCTTTCTCTCGCGGCGCGCTACGACAAAGGAGAAATCAAGCGCGGAAAAAGGATAACTGCTACAATCGATTACTCGACGAATCCTAATAGGGAAGCTGTTTCGCTTCATAATAGAAATTTAATATGCCGCGCGGGCGCGCGCTCGTTCCGTCTCGGCCAAATCAAATCCCGCCGTGATGTTTGCGCAGTTTTCTAACTATTCGAGTAAAATACCCGCGAGAGCAAGACAGAAGGGGAGGGGGAATACTTTTTTCGGAATCTAACGCGATATTTCGCGCCAACAGCCTGCCGCAAGGATCCAAATCGATGGACGGTGTTGCTCTCCTCGAATCTTGCCCTCGAATCGCGATATCTGCGCGCGAACACGCCCGCGAGATGCACGCGTATCGAAAATTCAAACGCGGTGCGCAATGACACGGATACGCTAATTGGATACATCGTCGTCGTCGATTGCTTTCCCGCGCGACGCGAGCTTTGAAGCGCAAAAATGGCGCAAATGAAAAAAAAAGGGGGGGAGAAACAAAGAGAGAAAGGGAGGGAGGGAGGGAGGATCCGAGGGTCGCGGCAGGTCGTTTTTGTATTTAATTGCTGGATCATTCCCTTATCTAACAGTGAGCGGCAAATTGGCGAGAGGGGCCTGTCGCGCGCCGCTAAATTGGTTGCGCTCAATAGGGGATGTCGAACACGCCGTAGCGCAAGGGCAGGGGGAGGGGGGGGCGGAGGCGGAGGCGGATATATGCCCGAATATCTATGCAGGCCGACGCGACGCGAGTGCGCGGCCGGGGATCGCGCAACGTTATTCCTCATTTCCCTTCCACCCTCCCTCCCTCTCTCACTCTCTGTCCCTCTCCCTTTTTTTTCTCCTCTTTTTTTGTCCCATCACCGCCCGTAGGGTAATTCGCAGCGCCGATTTTGCGGCGTTGCGGCGTTGCGGTGGGCCGCGCGCGCGCGCACCGTTGAGCACCGAATCGGCGACGTGAATCCTCGCGGCTGATAATCACGTGACGTTTCACGGGAAAAGGCTCGTAAGAGGGGAGGCGGCCGATCGCGGTAAATTGACGGCGCGCCCGGCGAAGTAACCGCGATACGTCGCGTATTGTGTAAACGCGCGCGCGCGCGCGCGCGAGCGTGTACACACCGCGAACGCACAATATCGGCGCGGTAGCCGCTTGCGCGCGAATGCAAACTGCGGCAATTACACGAACTGCAGCTGCGCGCGGAAACTTTCCCGTAACGGATCGCGCGACGATTAATAATCTATATTAATTACCGCAAAAGGCAGATACGCAATTCGAAGACGATAAAATCTACCCCGTCTCCCTCGCCGCGCCGCGCCGCTGCCGTCTTCGACCGCTAATTAGTCTCCGGGAATTGCAGCTTACTTCGCGCGCATTCTGCACAATGTTGCGCTAATTTCGTCGGCGCGCGATTTCGCGGGTCGTCCGTTAAATCAGACGTTCAGATTCCATTGGTCGGGGTCGAATGGTCAGAAATGAAGAGACAAGAGGAAAAAGAAAGATGAAGAGTTTTAAAAAGAGCTCCTCGTCTCCGTCGAGACAATCCGCGGGAACGAATAGAGGCGCGAGTAACGTAAAAGAGAAAGAAAGAGCACGTTCCTTTTAGCGTTTAATGCTTACGAACGGACGAGGGTGCAGATCGTTGAAAGAGGTGCTGTTTCATCTCGTTCGCATCTCGATATCCATCCACGGCAGAGAGGAATCGTTCCGGTGCAGCTTGTTCCAATTCCGCGGCGCGGAAATTCGTGGAACGAGGGGAACGTCGCGCGAAAAAGACTCACCGAATCGACCGAATCGACCGAATCGATGAAACAAACGAGCAGCGATCACTTACCTCATCCGCCGCATCCACGTATCGCGGCGATCCCACGGTGTTCCCACAATTAGATGCACTCTCGATGCACTCTCGATGCACTCGCGTATCCGTCGAGAAATCCATCGAGACGCAACAATCGATCGTGTATACAGCGATGGTACGAATGCGATGGTCGAACGGACCGCGCGATCGCGGCGGATGCTAATGCAACGATTAATAACAATAAAACAATTCACACACATCCCGATCGCACCCGATCGCACTCGATCGCACCCGATCACGCCCGATCGCGCTCGCGAATGGCAACGAAAGTAACGCGCGAAACGTATCGCTAACGAAGCTCGGCCCGATGGAAGCGATCCGATGGAACGCGAGCGCGGTGCGGGTTACGCGCGATTCGATTGCGATTGCGGATTAATCGATGCGCTGGAAACGATAGCCCGCGAAACAACTCTCGACTCGCGATCGCGGGAAATCGATATATGACGGGAGCGGCGCGCGTTGCAACGGAAAACTTCCACGCAACACATCGCAAACGTCGGTCCGATGTTGGATCGTTACGACACGATTATAAAATGCGATCATGAATTACGATTACGGATGACCTTCCGAGGCCGCCAAGACAATGACACAGACTGATACGCGTTCGCGGTACTGCGACGCGCCATTCTTCTCGAACGACGTGAAGTTGCAGCGGAACGCAACCGCGACGTCACCATCATGGCGGACATTAAGGACGACACGACGAGCGAATCGCGTCAGGCGAGCGTCATCCCCGTATCTTGATTAATTTATCGCGTCGGATGTTTCCTCGATGCTCCTCCCGAATGCTTCTTGCACGCTGAATGGCTCGCGAAATACTCGTCGGATGTCGCGAACGTATCGCGATAACGGATCTCGCCTGTCGAGACGCCGGTCGCTCGATCGGCATGACGAATGCAACGATGCACGCTAATCGCGTTTGCTCGGGGACATTAGCGCGTTCGGACGACCATTCATACTTGCATTCAACACTCCCGGCGCATCGTCGCGCGCGAGATTCGACCGAGAGTAGACGAAAAAGCAAGACTGGACACAAAACAACCACGCACCGGTGATGCCCGGCGCAAACTGACTCACGATGCATGGAGAGTGATCACGTGATCACGAGCGCGTTCAATTTCGCGGCCGCCCACGCGACGCGACAAAGTCGCGATATTATCTCGTCAAGATATTAATGGGATATTAATGCCATTAAGATAATGAGGGAGACGTCTGAGAGTTCCAACTACTCGATATTCATATCTCTCTCTCGAGGCGGATCGTCAAACATCGAAGCCTCGACGGTAAATTCCGTCACGTGTCGCTAATGCGATTTCGCGCCTCGTTCGCGCGGGAAAATTTTATGGCTCGCGCATGCGCGCGCATCGCGATACTTTTTATCGAGGAGGGGAAGAAAACACGAGAATAAAAATTGTACGATGCTGCTATGCTTTGATCCTTGTTTCGAATAAACTAATCGCACCGATATGTATACAAATAGCCGACAATCTGATACCTTCCACGCATAATGATACATTACGATAATTGAAATTCCAAGTGCACGATGAAACACGAAACACGATGTTTATCTATGCTCGATGGTAGACTACGACCTTTTGCCTTTTACAAGGTTACAAACGAGCAGGAGTTTCCAAGAGATGAGAGGCACTCGTCGAATAATCGATATTAATCGATCCTGCAACTAAGTGATCGCGAATTACAGTAACATGCAGCGGAAGTACTCGCAAAATATGTCGAGTCACGTCGTCTACAGCTAACCTGTAAAAATCTAGGCCGCCGCATCCCGCTTTCGCGGTTAGTTTTTCTCGCGCGGGATCGCGCGCGCGAGCGAGAAAAATCGTGCATTTGCAAATACGTGAATCTGAATATCTCTCATGAAAATTCTGCCTTGCCTCGTACATAAGACGCGACTCTCCGCGTAATACCGCGTTCAATGCAGTTTGAGTAATCTCGCGAGAACGAGAGCGAAATTAATTTCGAAAGGTTCACACGGACGTGCAAAGAGTCGGCTTCGAAATCGTGGCTGCGGCCAAGAAGACGCTTCCCCCGACGAATCACGCAAAGGGAAGGAGATATTCCCGATGGCGAGCATCCCGCCATCCGGAGGATTTCCGAGTTGCGCGTATCGCGAGTGAGCGTGCACAGGCGAGGCGCGGCGATGGCGCGCGTGATTGGAGTTGACGATATGGCGATAATCGAATCGCAAATGACACAGGGCGGCGTATTTGTTATTTCCAGCATCGACGAGGATGGCCCGTGGAACGCGACGAAGGAGATCCTAACGCCGCACAACGACACGTTCTACACCGTCGAGAACCTGAGGCCATTCACGGTGTACAGCTTCCGGGTGGCGGCGATAAATGCTCTAGGACGCAGCAAACCCAGTCAAGCTTCCTACTACATGGTGACCCTTCGTGAGAGTAAGTTTCACCCTCGGACATTAAATATTGGGAATATCAAAATTTTAATTTCCCAACGCGCGAGTACACGAGATGATCGTTCCGATCGGAATGCGCGCTTCTGCTTCTCAATATTGATCCCACTGCCCGTTTCATGAGGAATTACAAGGGAATTTACCAAGAGGGATACCGATAAGCGCGTTTGGAGTACGTAGAGCTCGCCTCCGAATGAAAACTATCTCCGTGAGAGCTTTCCCTCGGCGGCTTCGCTTCTCTCCGCAAGTGCCGCGACGATAAAGTTTCCCAGAGATCAATATCGCGGTTTTATGACATCCTCCCGCGTCGCGTTCATCTGCATTTCAAGGCGATCCAATCGGCTCGAAGTTGCCAAGTTGCACGGCCATCCATCCCGGAGGCCATCAAAACGAAATTTCTCGATCGCGACGTCATGCCGAGTTAAATGCTTCGCATGCTTCCGCGGTGCGGTCGGTGCGTCTGAAGGCTGCTCATGGAAGCAGCATCGAAGAAAGCGACGAAGTCGCTTCCGTCACCGTCGAGAAAGACGAAAGTCCGAGCGCGCTGAGAAGGGAGGATGGGAGGGTGGATCGAGAGAGAGAGAGAGAGAGAGAGAGAGAGAGAGAGAGAGAGAGAGAGAGAGAGCGACGCGGCCGGTTCTTGGCGGGCTAAAGTAAAGGGGCGCTAATTGCAACTGGCAGGCCGACTCGTGCGCCTATCTTCTTTCCCCTTTGCCTCCCTCCCCCGCGCGTGCCTCGTCGACGGAGGCGCCGTCGCTCTTCTTCCGCTAGAAGGGAGCTCGAGCGCGCGGGAGGGCGAGCCCTATAAATTCCGTGGAGCGCGATGGCTCGGCCAGCGTGTAACCGTGTGTACGCGCCACGGACGACAAAGTTTGCGCTCGGAGAGTCAACCCCTTGCCGGGTCGGTGGCTCTTCGGCCTTTTCGATCCGGATTCCCGCGCGTCCTTGATCGCCCAGGCCCAATTACCGCGATGTCCGTCCGCGCGCGTGCGCGCGCCGGGAATTAGGTGGCTCGTGGAATGTCAGCGTCATGCCACGGAATCCGGGTTCATTTTTAACGGACGGATGAATGGCCGCATGAGGACTGAATTCAAATCCACTGCAGACGATCCCGCTTTTTCAATGCCCCTTTCGCGTTTGTCGGGCGTGAAAGCACCGATCTGAAGCACCGATTCGGATGATCGTACCTAATTAAGGTTGACACTTTCGCTGGTCCGTTGGACTTTCGCGTCGATCTCTTCTCGATTCTCTCTCACGCGCGCATGAGTCGTCGTATGTTTTAATATTTAAAACGCGCGCGCCTGCTTTGTTTGGGAAACGAGGGAGGAATATGTGACACGTATCCTGTGCGCTCGCGCGCATCCTTCTTAGCATTTTTAATTTTTAATTTACATGTTAATTCGCAGGCTGCGGTAAATACATTAAATTACCCTCGCGAGCCAAACGCGTAATGTAATATTAATAACCTGATAATGAAGTTTTAAATTAAACTGTATCAGATGAATATTTCGAATATCATTCTTGTATTTATCGCAAAATATTCCGCTGCCATAATTACCTCGTGCAGCGTCATCCGCGCGTGGCAAAGTGGATTTCGCGCCCGCGCTCGATAGAAACCGCCCTTCCTGCCGATCTCGCGCGCGCGTTCCGCCGCGAGACGTTCCGCGCCAAAAATGGATGGCAGCAGATTGCGTCGCGGTTACATCGAACGCGCGGCTGGTGTGTACGAAACCGACGCTATTAAATACACACGATAGCGGCCACTGGCCTACCGCTGATTCGCCCTTCCAGCGCGTGAGATTCGAATAATCATCCGGTTATCGAGATGCGCGCGCACATTGCCAAATCGGATTTCGCGTCCATCATCATGCGGAAACGCGCGTGTGCGTGGCCGCGCCGGCAATTAATTTAAATACCGCCAAACGCCATCCGTCCCTGCCTCCGTGCGGGGGGATCGTCGCGTCGTCGGCGGAGGGGGGGGGGRGGGGGAGGAGGAGAAATTCGGCGCCGATATTACGCGCTCGCGCGTGATCACGCGTGGCGTAGCGTCGACATTTTTCCGCGATTTTCCGATCGCGGACCGAATTAGCGCTCGCCGGTAAAATAAAACGTCACGGCGATAAAATCCGGCTAATTTTCTACGTGACTTCGACAAACGCCCGCAGTTTTCTCGCAGTATCGGTGTTACGGTGTCGATAACTGTCATGTCCGGCTTCTCGATATCGCCCTTTAATGTGATACATATCGCACGTACACACAGACACACATCGGGAAACCTAATTTGCTTGGAGCGCGCAGCTTTTCCCACGGTGTTAAGTAACGCGATACAACAGGAATTTTCGCGTATTAAAAAAAAATTTTCCGCATGATATGTGTGTGTGTGTGTGTGTGTGTGTGTGTGTGTGTGTGTGTGTGCGCGCGTACATGTGTGTGCACATGTATATGAAGGCGTAGTCGAAAAAACGATACGATCCCACGCGCGCGTGCGGATGAAACGCAGTGTAACGCGGCATGTTCGCGTTAGCGACGCGCGAGTGTCATATGTAATCGACGCAACGACGAAGAAGAAAGGAAATACCGCTCTCGAGGGCCGTGGCGTTTCTTATCTCGCGATTCCTCCCTCGCGGCGGCGACGACGACGAATGAGAAGTCGGCGAGCGAGAATAACCGCGGACGGCACGGGTGGGCGGGAGGGAGGGAAGTAGAGCGCGAATCATTCCTGCGTCATTTTTGCGCCGCGCGCTGGGGCGCGCTCGTGCAATTCTTCTCTMCCCCCCCCCCCCCCCCCCSCCCCSYCCCTTCTCCCTTTTCGTCCCCCTTCCTTTCTTCTTGCCATTTTTCCGCCCTTTTCGGAGAGCCGCGAGAAAACTCCGCGGCTTTTTCGCCCGCGACGCGATTACCCGCTTGCGTTCTCTCTCTCTCTCTCTCTCTCTCTCTCTCTCTCTCTCTCTCTCTCTCTCTCTTCTGATCTCGGCGGCGTCATCCGGTCAATTTTAATCACGGCCAACGTGTGGCCACGTTTTATATAGATTCTGACGGGAAACACCGTCGATGCGCCGCTCGAAAAACGATACCTTCCCTCGATCGAGCGGGCGATCGGAGCGGCGCAACGTGCATTTCGTTTCGGTTTGCAGCGTACGAACGGAACGCACGGCAGAGTCGATATGCCCACATGGACGTGGACGATCGTACGAGCGCATCGAGTAATGCGTCAATATTGACAGGACGCGTAGACAGGTCACGTTTGGGCACAGTGTGTTTCACGGTGGCGGGCGATGCTGGATCGCACGCCCGGTTCGGCTGGCCGCACGACGGACGAGCGCGCGATGCCGCCACGGTGCAGGCCGCCTGCATTGGTTTATGCCAGCGGATTCTAATTCGCGATTCTAATTCGTGGGTATCGGTGCGGTAGGTAACCGGCTAGATAGCCCGCTCGCTCGCTCGCCCGTTCATGTGGCAGCGGCACACGGGGAATTCACGATGGCTCAAATGAAACCCCCCACGTTAACCCACCTCCTCCTCCTCCTCCTCCTCCTCCCCGTCCCCGCTGCCCCTCTCGTGCACCCGGATCAATAGGGCACGGACCGACGAAACTTCTCCACTACCACTTTACTCGCGGCCGGGTCCAATACGTACGTATATACACGGCCGCGCCGGCAGTCGTCGTACCCATTTCCGGGACCTCGTTCGCCCTCGCTCGCCATAAATATACAGCGCAACCGAGCTACCAATTAGCCATCCGGACACCCGTCGGCACCGCTGTCGTCCCGCTAAGTTCATTCGCAGCGGCGACTCCGCAGCGTCCGAGGGATCGAACCGAAAATTGCCGGGGTCGGCGGGTCGCCCGGCCCGCCGTGCTTTTTTGTCAACGTCGCCGCGACGCGATGACCCTCGCTCTGTCGGCGGGATGAAAGGGCACTCAGTGGAGGGAGTAGCTCGCGCGCAATGATCCCGGATCACGCCGAGCGACGCCGAGTTTGCCGGCGACAATCGCGCGGTGGCAGAACGTCATCGCGATTCTCGCGGCTCCTCCGTCGAGGCTCCCGAATCTCTTGTCATCGTCTCGCGACGATGCTCGAGCGCCGTTGAATCACGACCGCCCGTATCAATCCTCCTCACCCGCGGGAGGATTATCGTCCATTCAAGCGAGTCGGCCGCGTTATAACGAACGGGTGTAATAACAACGATAAATGGCGAGGGGGGGGAGGTGTGGGGAGACTCGGTCGAAGCGGATGGACGCTCAAACGCGGACGCCGATCAAGCGCGCGCTCGATGCAATTAATTTTTACGCGGACGGACTCGAGGCTCCGGCTCCGGAATCTGTCTCTCTCTCTCTCTCTCTCTCTCTCTCTCTCTCTCTCTCTCTCTCTCTCTCTCTCTCTTTCTCTCTCTGTCTCTTCGAGTCTCTCTCGAAAGCAAAATTCGAACGCGCAGGGATAGAGGAGGGGCTTGCATTGTTGTCGCCGCAACATCCGATGGGTCGAGATTCCGGCTAAGTTCATTCGCGAGAGTCGTCTCGAGAATCGGGAAGGAGCGGTGCCTCGCTGCTGCCTGCTGCGAACTATTTTCGATTCCGACGGGGTTGATAAAGTAGTGGAGGGACTCGGCGGGATGCAATAAAGGCGCCTTTCCGCGAGTCACGTTTCGACGTAGCGATGGAACCCGAGGAATCTCTATAGCGCGGTGACCGAAGTAATTTATTTTCCGCCCCGATATTACATAACGACAATACTTTGTCCCGCCCACGGTTAAATGATGAATCGTACGGGCGCCTCGAATCAGTCGCGATTCTTGTGTCGCGCCGTGCGCGACAACGTGCAATTTTCCTGCTCATTCACGCGAATTTATTCGCATCGATCGATCGAGCGAACGCCCGCCCGTCTCAAAAAATTTCAGACGAGCGCGTGGACTAATAATCGCGTATCGATCGCCGCGTTAACGATCGCGCGTGATCTCGCTCATCGTCGCGCGAATTATCGCGCGTTGCGAGGACTCGCTTCTTCGAGGACGGAGCAGCGATTTGGCCGCCAGCCGGCGTTTCGGCGTTTATCACGGAACTGATGCTTTGACAATGTACCGCGGAAAGCCGACGCGACGGTGGTCAAGGCTTGATAATAAGTTAACGCGGATTCAGCGCCGGTGAAGAGCTTATCTCGCGCGGCGAAGGTAGCAGAGGGAGGGAGGAAACTAAAAGAAATTTCTCATTTTCCACTTATTCCCGCTCGATGCTCGATCAGCCGGCTTGCCGGCTCGTCGATGCATAAAGAGTAATCGTTTCCCGGTAATCACGTGTTATAATAGGCGATCGATCGCCTTGTTACACGACCAACGCAGCTGGTTGCCCTTCGCGCGCATTCGGTCCCAGCAGTTATAGAAATCATTACGAAATCGCCATCAACGCCGAGATTACTCGGACGAGCGACGAGCAGAGGGGGGGGGAGGGGGGCGAGTCTTTCTTCCAGTCATAAATCATCGGTTCGCGTCCTCGCCGCCGCGGAATACGTCGCATCTACTAGCAGCTAATTAAACGCTGATTAATTGCCCGATTAATTGATCGATCGACGCGCGATCGACGCGCGCGGGCCGCCTCCTTCGCGCCGCGAGCGTCCTCGCGCAATTAACGCCCGCGATGGCGTTAACGCGACGGACGGCACACGATCGGGTTAACTGCGCGGCGGCGGCGGCGGCGGCGGCTGACACGCAGCGCGCATTAAATGTCTCGCTGTTATTTCTCGCGACAATTTCTCACGCCGCCGCCGCCGCTACCGCCGCCGCCGAGTCAGCCGACGTGCCGACGCGATACCGCGCCCGCGACAGTCCGCGGGAGGGTGGGAGGGTGGGTGGGTGGGTGGGAGAGGACGGGGAGAGTGCCGCAGGAGTGACGCGGCGATGCTAATTATTTCGAACGGCTCGCTCGAAACGGTCGGAAATCACGACGAGCGGCCGCAGGCGCTGCCTTGCGCTGCGCGCGCGATAAGGCAGCGCGTAACAAATTACGCCGGCTTTAAAATTATTACGCGGCCATTTTTTAGCGGCAATCCCTCCGAGCGCGCGAGCTGGGACGTGTCGCGCGACGGAGATTGAATAGCCGCGCGAGGATCGCTGCTACTCCGCGGCTCCGTGCTAAAACGCGTCACGCGTGAGGGAAACGACGTTTAATCTCCGTGTTTCTCTCTCTCTCTCTCTCTCTCTCTCTCTCTCTCTCTATCTCTCTATCTCTTTCGATTTTTTTCTCCCTTTCCGTCCCTTCTTGTCGCTGAATATTCGTTAATAAGGTCTTTCTCCGCGGAGGGAGATCCGATCGTCTAGCTTTCCGCGTAACGAGATCAGGAAGGTGTCATTTGCTGCGCGACCAACCGCGGGTCGCGAATGCAGTTTACCGTGTTCGGCGGACGGGAATTAAAAACATCCGACTTTGAACACACAAGTCGGCGGGGATCAATAAACGCTCCGTGCGCCGGTAAATGATCGCTCGTGTGCCTAAAGAGATATTGTTAACGCAGATTGAATGATTTCCATGAAATTATATATAAATATATGTCCGTGTGTACGTGCGCGCGCGCGCATGTGTGCGTGTCGCCAGCGAGAGGGGGGAAGGATACGTTCGCGCCTGCGTCAACATTACACGCGCGAAATTTCATAGCGGCACTCACGTTCTCGGGTACACGGGGACTTGAAATTTTCAAGGGGAAATACCGCCGGCTCGAAAATTTATTTCCGCGATTGCCGGTTAAATATTACGTTTTAATTTTTCCCTGTGTTCGTCCGGCACTACGTATTTACCCGCGTTCGGCGATTCGATGCAAATCACAACTATCGATTTCAGAGCGCTCGCGCGGCGCGTGTTCCGTTGCAACTTTAAATATTATTTTTACCGTATGTCATACGTTGCCGTGCGTTGTTCTTTAGAATCGGTTTTTTTCATAAACCGATGGATCCTCATGGCGCATATAGCGTTCTGTTTGAAGATCCTACGAGAGAGAGAGAGAGAGAGAGAGAGGAGAAAGAGAAAGAGAGCCGCGATTTTCACAGCGGAATTTCCTGAATAAAAATTTCATTTTTTCTCAATCGAATGTATATATATATATGCGATGTACCTTGACGAAATAGAGCACTAGAATTTTTACGTTTGGCGCTGTCCGCGTGAGACGACTATTTATAGATACTTGCGCGTACGTCGTCTTTTCCGAGGATCGCGTTTCCTTTATTTTGGTTTTCGACCTGCCGGATTTTCCCGAAGCGCCTGAATTGCGGCAGGATTGACACAGCGGGCACTGATTGTTCGCAGTACCGGAGGGGAAACCGACCATCACCGCGGCCCATAATACCTCAGCGACGTCTATTTACCTGGCGTGGAAGCCGCCGAATCGTGACACCATACACGGCGAGTTCCTCGGATACCGCATAGGATACCGGCGACGCGAGAAAGCGGACGAAGAAATGAAAAACATCTACATCCGCGATCCTGCCGTCGACGTAAGTCGTTGGAGACGCTGCGCGTGACGCTCGCTCCGAGATCGGAAATGCCGTAAGACCGGACATCTACTTGTCTGATCTTGTTTGCTTCGCAGAATCACAGCATCCACAATCTGGACACCTTCACGCAGTACCTCGTCTCCCTGCAAGTGTTCAATCCCGAAGGTCACGGGCCGGCCTCCACCGTGACGGTGATGACCGACGAGGGGGGTAAGTGAAGCGGCAGCGGCGCTAAGGATCTCCGATTCCTCGTTTCTCGCGGCTCGTTAACGCGCCGCACGATTTCGTACTTTGCACAATGATGGTAAACGAGCGTTCACCCGGCGAGGGTCACGAGCGCAAAGTTGAACCGCGGATACGCGCCGCTGTCGGATACCGCGCGCGCGCGTATCCAAGCACGGTAAAACAGGACGCGATAACGCGATTCATGATAATGCACTCAACGGAGAAACTGGCTTAACTGCAACTGCAACGGGCGCGGGCGAGCTCTCGCCGCTGATACCAAAGCGGATTCCTCCCCCGCGCCGCCCCGCTCGCGCGATGTTATTTATGTCGAGATTATGCGGTAATCGCGGGAAAAGAGAGTCGCGAGAGGTCCTCAGCTGACGGAGAGATAAAACTCGCACGTGGCGAATCCGAAAGGCTGCCGCGCGAGCCTGACGAAGCGCCGCGGAATATCGTTTGCATAAAATCGCGATGTGGATTTCACATTTCCGCGTCAGAAGGCCCGGAGGGACGGGAATGAAAATTTTCCTTTAGCTTCGGCGAGTTTGAAATAACGATAACGCGGGGCGCATCAGCGCGGCGCGGTTGATTCATCGTTATCGTCATTCTGCCGCCTCGTTCTGAATCATCCGTGGTCGTTACGGTCCTGCATCATCCGTCAGCGGCTGCAGCTTTCTAAACCACGTCCTCGTCTGCGATAGACCGTCGAGGTTCCCTCCGTTCCGAGTGGGGGACCGTATTCTCTCACAGGCAGATACCTGCGAATTCTCGCAATCTACCGTGCCGCGTGTCTACCTACGCCCGAGAGTTTCCCAAGAGGTATTTCTTGCCAATCTCGGCAGGCGGATCGGCATCGCGCGTATTTATGAGAGCTTTACGAGCTCCGCGCGCGTTATTTTATTTATAAGCTCATTGAAGGGGAAGGCAGAGAGACTGAGAGAGAGAGAGAGAGAGAGAGAGAGAGAGAGAGATAAGGGCAGAGAGAGAAGGAGAGAGAGAGAGAGACGACGGAGGCAGCTGATTCAAAGGCCGAGCCAGCCGAGAAGGGAGACAGAGAGAGAGAGAGAGAGAGAGAGAGAGAGAGAGAGAGAGAGGAGACGGTCGAGCCGAACGCACACGAGTGGCGAACGGAATGGTGGAAGGGACGGAGAGGGGATCGTGACAGCCGGCTTCGTTGTGCGAGGGAGAGAGCCGACTGTGGAGAAATGAAGAGAGACAGGGTCACGCAGCGCAGGAGTGGGGGAGATTGGAGGAAGAGCGAGAGAGAACGGCCGCTGGAGGAGCAAGAAAGAGAGAGAGAGAGAGAGAGGGCAGCTGCCACGGCGTTTCGGTCGGCGCCTGGTCGACGATCGATTTTCCCCGATTTTTCAGCACGAGGGAAGTCCCTGGCCACGCTCGGAGTCGGCCGAGCGCTGCATGCGAGCATCGCATCGCGCGTCAGCCGGTGCTGGTTGTACGTCTCCTCGTTCCGGTTCCCCCCTGCCCCGTGTGCCCAGTGTCACCGACGTCATCGTCAGCGTCTGGCGGACGAGGGTGCGAGTCGCGCGTGTGTCTTTCTGCGCACGTGTATCCTTCACGGGCACATCTCCGTGGGCCCGGCACGTGAAGTTGTCAGGCACAGCTGCAGGCGCACGCGCACGCGCACGCAGAGCGGAGCGGTGTCCCTTTGTGTGTGCAAGTGTAAGTACGTGCGGGAGCGTGTTGCCGCACTCGTGTGTGCGGTCGACGTCCGCGCTCGGGCGCCGAGTGCATGCGAATAAAATCGGACAGTTTTGCGCGTCCACTCCGTGAGCGGCTGCGGTCGGAGTGGTGGTGCCAGTGACGGATGCACGCGGATAATGCACGGGGCGAGCGCGAGCCGCGGCAGCGGCGGCGGCGGCGGCGGCGGCGGCGGCGGCGAGTGCGCGAAACCGCGAATGTGCGCGCGATCGCTCGCTCGTACTTGATCGCGTACTCGTGAACGAGCGTGAGCCGCTCGCCGCGGCGGAGTGCAGTGCGCGAGTGCGCGAGTATAGTCGACTGCATGCGAGCGTAACACTCGCGCGTACGCGCGCAGTGACGATACGACCTTCCGTGCGTGTGAGTGGCCGCTTGCCGCGGAATAATCCGCGTGGAATCGCGCGAGCGAGCGAGCGTTCCCGCATGTCGCATCCCGGAATCGCGGAATCGCCGAATCATACGTGAAAACGTACGAAAAGCAGAGAGAGAGAGAGAGAGAGAGAGCCCCGGACGGTCGTTTCGTGCGAGAGCGCAGGAGAAGCTACGCAGGGAGAAAGGGAGAAAGAGACGGTGACAGACGGGGCGAGAGGAATAGACGGGAAGGAAGGAGGGAGAGAGAGAGAGAGAGAGAGCTCGCCGAGATGGCGGCGGACCGTCGATTCCGACGACGCCTCCTCCGGCTCGCCGGTGACGCCTAAAATCCGTGAAAATCGTAAGGATGCACACAAGACGGGCGGACCTCGTCCGCATGTCCGGGGTGTGATCCTTTGTTCGGGCCGCGCGAGCGCGCTGGACGGAAAGTGCCGTGGTGCCCCGGAATCGAATCGCGGAGTGGGTAACAACGTCGAGGTCGAGGGGTCGATATGAGCGCGAGATGTGCGTGCACGTCGAGCGGTGCCAGAACGAAGCTCCGACATGACGCGGCATTCGGAGTATCCTTAATATTCCGCGGCCGAGCATGCCCCGAGGTCGCGCCGCCGCCTCTCCYCCCCCCCCCCCCCCCCSCSCSCGCGCCTGCTTGCAGTGTCCTCTCTTCCTCTTCGAGCCTGTGCGAATCCCTGTGTCTTTTCGTCCGGGTGCGCGAAATGCCGGGAATTACGTGCGACAGATCCGTCGTGCATCCTCCGGCGAGGAATCGCGGCATCTCTCTGCGCCGCCGTGCCTGCGGATGACAGTGATCTCGGTGAACGCTCGAAAGAGAGAGAGAGAGAGAGAGAGAGAGAGAGAGAGAGAGAGAGAGAGAGAGAGAGAGAGAGAGTGAGAGGGGGGGGGAGGTAGAGAGGGAGGGACAGAAGGAAGAAACTAATTACGACGTTCTGAGGAAGTAATTCGAGGAAAGTAATTCTCATCGTAGAAAAAAAGCAGCATCCGCCAAGCATTCTCTTTCCGCCTCTTGCTCTCCGTTAACTCGATCCAACGGGAATCGTCCTTGTCAATTCCGCGTTTTGCGGATGATTGCGATTGTCGGAGAGTAATTTCGCTGCGGGTGTCGCTCGCGGGTTCTCTCGGTCCGCTTGTATCGAAAACTCATTTCCCACCTTGTAGTTCATCTCGGCTAAAAGGCACGAAAGCATACGTGTCAGTGAATCTCAATAGCAGTTTTCGCGTCTCTGTTCTCTGACAAAGAAGGAAAGACGGGTTACAGCGCAGTGAGCGTGAGTCACTTGGATTAGCATCGAGAAGCATTGATTCCAGCATAAAATGAATATCTCTCTCTCTCTGTCTCTCTCTCTGTCTCTAAACGTTCCTCGCCATTTTTCGATCACGTGGAAGGGAATCGAGATTCGAGCAGACGACGCGCGTCATCGGGTGACAAAGAAGCGGAGCCGCCGGAATCACGGTCGTCATCGTCGTCTCTCCGACTTCCGCTTCCATTCGAAACGAAGCTACGACGGCGCCGCCGTCGTCCTCGTCGTCGTCGTCGTCGTCGTCGTTCGATCGCGTTGAGACTCGTTGCATCCGCCACCAGCTGGCCGCGTGGCGGAGCGAGCGCGGCGAGCGGGGGGAAACCAGTGGAGGACCGCACGACAGATGATCGCCGATGGCTGCCGGCATCGCCGGAAAATCGCTCGACCCGATCAATCGAGGTCAATCCGTGCCGTTTCGAATCGCGGCCTCTCGAGCCGTGCCAATTTCGATGACGCTTGACGTCTCTCGCGCGTGAATGACCCGCGCGAGTGCATTCGCGCGGAGCTGTCGCTGCATCTCTCTCTCTCTCTCTCTCTCTCTCTCTCTCTCTCTCTCATTCTGTCTGTGACCCGCTCTGGAAACTCGCCGTTCTCGCGCATCTCCAAAGAATCCCCCATTACACAAAGACAATGACGAATGCTCGTAACGCGCCCCCCTTCATCGGTCCCCCCCCCCCTCCCCCGAATCCTTCACGGCGCGCTATCGCAACGCGCCCCCGTTCCGCGCCGGCAGAATGCAGGGTCGCGGAATGGGGCGCGGCCTCGCTAACTCTCTCTCGTTCGGCTTGATTACGCTCCCGGGGTTCCGCGTATTCGCTGCGAAATGAAAAACGGGCACGCACGCGCGTGGATTGACGTGGGAATCGCGCGGATTAGCCGCATCCGCTTCTTCCTTTCTCTCGTGAAAAAAAGGGGTCGAAATTATACTCGCTCTCGCTACATACGCAACTCTGTGCGCGTGCGGGCGTGCGTGCACGTACACATATTTAGCCGCCGAACTGCGACACGTTCGGCGCGCAAACATCCTGCCGCTCCGGGCGCCGCGACGATTCCGGACGCAGACGTGACGAACGTCGCGTTTCAGTCACGCGCGGCGCGAAACGCGCGCGATTCTAGAGCCAGGGCAGGAAGAACCAGAGCGTCCGCTACTTCCTCCGCGGCCTGCAATTGCGCAGGCCAATTGCGCGTTATCGGGAGACGAGCGAGCGCTCGCTCGTCCGCGCCGCGATGGAACTTTGAGCGCCGAGCGGGCTCGAACGGAATGGAACGCGCGCACTATCGCGCTAACGCCGAGCGCTCTCGCGATTATTTATCTATCCTGCCAAGTAGCAATTAGGCGTGTTAAGCGCGCCGCGAAACTGGAGCGCGATCGTCCCCGTGCTCCATTGTCAAGGAAGCGCCATTGTAATCGCGACCGTCCTGTGATTTGCTTTCCTGTAATTTATCCGTTTAACTCGGCGCTCGGACCAACGCCGGGCTTTCTCCCGACTGACATTCGATTGCTCGCATCGTGCCGGGGAAATTCATTTCTCGCGCGGCTTCGAACCTTTCTCTCTCTCTCTCTCTCTCTCTCTCTCTCTCTCTTTATCTCTGTCTCTGTCTCTGTCTCTGTCTCTGTCTCTGTTCGCTTTCGTTCGGAGACACGCTGGCCGCGCTGGAAAAGCACGAGCCTCGCGGTCTCTCGGTGGAAATAGATATAAATTAGGAGTCAGTCTCCGTAAATCGCGAGAGGTTTACACGGCCGAGGTATAAAGCAATGGAGAGAGAAGGAGAGAGAGGAATCTGGTTTTCTTTTCCGCGGCGCGCGCGAACTGTTTCGCTTCCTGCCGATGACGGCACATTTATTTCCGTTATTTGCCTGTCTCATCCGCTGCTCGAAATGCAGCGGATCGAGCAGCGCGATATCCTCGATATCGCGGATCGATAGCGGCGCTGTATTCCCCTAGTGCAGGGGAAGTCACTGTCCACTCGGTGGACTCTTCGATCCACGTTCCTCCGTCGTGGAGGAACGGATTCGATCGTGCGATCGATGATCGAGCGCTCGGGAGCGCGACTCGCGATAACGATCTGGCTTCTTCTGGCTCTCGTCCGGACCGAGGCGAAGCTCCGAGCGAGCGCAAGCGTGAGAACGGTTGTCGGTGTTGTCGGAACGGAGCTACGCTTTACGCTCCGCCGTCGCCGGCGTTGTGTTTTACTCGCGCGAGTCGTTACCAGCGCCGACTTGCGCGCGCGCGGATCGACGAGTGCTCGGGCGTAATCGTCTTCGCTCCCGACAGGAAGTAAACGGCAGCATAGAGTGCAGTGGCATACCGAGTGACATCGTTTCTCCGGAGGACCATCCGCGCGTGCGAACGCTCCGAAAAATCGCCGAGGATCAGGACTCGCCCGATGGCGAGCGGGCGGTCTCGCGCGCGCGCGCGCGCGCGCCATGTGACAGCGACGACATGGAACGAGCCGCTGAATAATGCATCGTCGTGCTCCGCTCCGCTTGGACCGCTGCGAGGGTGAGGAACGAGAGAGAATCGAGCGAGTACGCGCCCCGAGGGAAGTCCCCGCCGAGGATGGGCGAATTTGTGAAGTAGCCAGCGGAACGAGAGGAGGTTAAGCGGGTGCGTGCGCGCGCGCGCGCGCGCGCGCGAGCCACTCGGCGCGTTTTACACAGCTGCAGCAGCACAGTGCGCAAAAAGGGGAGAAGGAAAAAAGATGTCGTGGACCAACGTGGCCAGTGTCGCTCAACTGGCGGCCTCGCTGGCCCTGATCCTCAGATTCCTCGCCATCTCGGCGAACCCGACCGAGCAGACGACCAGCGGCCAGTCCTTCGAGCGGACGACCTACATCGTGCCGCTTTACAACGACAGCGATTACGAGGAGAGTTACGAAGGTAATTCGAGGGTACCGCGGACTCGCCGGCAGGCGAAGCCCGGATTTGGGAGAAGTGGCCAGATGCGGCATAATCTCGGACAGCGAGATTAAACGGACGATAAAGCTCTCGCGTCGATCATAATGATAGAAATCAGCGTTCCACACGGGAGAGTGGAAGGAGAATGCAACGAAGGTGTAACGATAATGCTGGAGACGAGATACGATGAAGCGGAGAGACAGATGGTCCACCTGGACGCGCACTGTTTCCGCGTTTCTCACGAATTCCTCGATGAGAGGAATAGCTCGTCTCTGCCTACCTCTTGGTATCTTCGTTCGCTGTTTCCGACAGCTCGATCGCGGTGGAACCGCGCCGACTTCCGCCGACGAACACCCGCGTCTGCGTGCGAGCTAGGCGGAATTTCGCTGCTTCCCGCTGCTATCCGCTGCTTTAGGAGCGCCAATTAATTGTGAGAAAAGGACCCGGGTGCGAGTTTCACTAGGAAATGCCGCGCGGTCATTCGGGTGTTGCGTTATTCAACGACCAGCCCGTAATCGGCTCGCCTCGGCGAGCTCCTAAGACTGTCCGCTCGTGTAATCGACGCTTAACTCGTTTCCCGTTCCGTCTCGATTTCGCGGAACGCGGTGCAACGGCCAACGCCGCTGCGTTTCCCGTTCGTTTCCCAGCTGAGAGACGTCTCGAAGGGGCGCGCGCGCGTCCACCTTCTCTCTCTCGAGCCGCGCTCACCTACAATGCACACCCGTGATTGCGCAAAACGCTTCGAGCGCGTACGCTAACACACACACACACACACACGTGTGCATTGTGCTATGACACAAGCGCGAAGCGGCGGTTGCCGAGTTATTTTGTAAGCCGTATTAATAATTGCCCCGAGTCCCGGCGGCGAGTCGGCGTTCGCTGCCGGGAAAAGGAATATTTTGTAACGTCCCGCTGCGCGGGATTCGCCCGGGTGACTCGCAATCGGACACGCACTCTGTCCTCCCCTGCGATCCGTCCTCGCGCGTCTTTCGCGCCTGGCAAAGCTATGGATTTCCATAATTACATTTCGCGTCTCCTGTGTGCCGGCGTAGCGTAAAAAGGCTGCGCGTCATACGTTCCTTTTTTTCCCTCTCTCTCTCTCTCTCTCTTTTTTGCATAACGCAGCACACAGCGCGACGCGCGCATCGTCATGGCAACAATTACCCATTGACCTCGCCGTCGTGGTGTAAAATTATGGTGACGCTCCCGTTTCGCGTGCACCTCGGAGCCTCGGAGTTTACCAAGAGCGTAACCCGCCGTCGCGTATTATCCCTCGCGCGCGGAATCCAGACGTTCTATTTTTGCGACGGGACCGCAAGGTCGGTAGCCTAATCCGGTCGAATGAGAACGAGCCGGAGCCGTGCGAGCCATGCACGGTCGCTGAATGGCTCGCGCGCGAGACCAAGAAGGACATTAGCGAATTGCGCGATCGAATACCGACGCGGATCCAAACACGAGGATCGTCTCGGCCAAGGTCGAGTCGAATTCGGGAAAGTGCGATCGAAGGTCTGAACTCGCGAAGCCGAGCCGCGGCACTCGAAGGAGTCGCCGCCCGTTCGGATGCAATATCGGCTCCGAAGCAGGTACCGTCGTTCCTTTCACTCGTAAACTCCCGATGCGAACGTATCCTAATAAAGACACTTTCGCCGGTGCGTCCGCTCGCGGTTCTCGCGCTGGAGATCGCCGATCTCCCGCCGATGCTATCGCGCTAAGCGCCGGGAAAACCCTCCCGCGGCTTTTCCGATGTCGTAAGGCGCCTCTCTCTCTCTCTCTCTCTCTCTCTCTCTCTCTCTCTCTCTYTCTCTCTGTCTTTCTTTCTCTCTGTCTTGTGCTCCGCGGCGATGAGAAACAGCCTCCTTCCGCCGTTCCGTTCTTCCTCGTCCGCAAGGCTGTTTACGCTCGCGACCGCGCTCGCGAATCGCGCGCATCAGCGAGGCTTCCGCTCGGCGCGACGTGCGCGGATTACAGCAAGATCGCGACCTTGCGCCACGCCGGTATTAGCAATCGCATTTCATTTTTGCAGGCTCGGCCACGCGAGCCGCGGCTTCCTGCAAAGCACTCTCGCGAAGGTGTTAGCAGCCCCGCTGCGCTCTCTCTCTCTCTCTCTCTCTCTCTCTCTCTCTCTCTCTCTCTTTCTCTCTTTTTGTCTCTTTCTCTCGGCACGACAGCCCCGCTGCGTTTTATTACACGCCGTTAATCTAACGCGAATTCGATAAGCGCACGGCACGAAGCGGAGCGCTACGTGCCGGCAGACGATAGCGCAAACTAAAGGTCAGCAAACAAGCGTAAATCATCGGCGATCGATGTCATCCGCGACGAGAGCCCAGCGAGAAGCGAGCTCATCGGCGCGGGGAGCACTTTCTCCTTTTGCAAAGTTTCGCCCGTTAAGATCGATTAGCGAGCAGCGACTCTGCCGAGCTGCGATTTTCGCGGGAGCGCGCACGCGCGCGCGGGCCTACCGTAACGGCAAGTTTACTGTCAATGATTTTGCGCAGCTGGGGCCGGAATGCAAATCAATTTGCATGTTTTAAACCACGCGCAGCGCGCGGCGCACGGTATGGTAATGCCGCGCGGCAGATGTATGAATATTCAATAAATCTGATCTCTCTTATGCACGCTTCGACGGCCGTTTATCCATCCGTGCTATTTACTCGCTTCAGAAAAATGGTAATACAGCGCGCACGGGGTATCGGTGTCCCACGCTGCTCTCGCGAAACGAAACAATCGAATCATCGTAGACACGCAGGAGTTGCTTTATGCCCACGCGTGTGCGGCGCTCCTGCCGCTGCTGGCCAGCAGCTCCAGCCGGCTAATCAAGCAGCCAGATGGAAATATTAACGCGGCACTCGTCGCTACGTGCAACATTGTGCCGTCCACGTCACACGTGGATCCGTTGAGCGCATTATCCCGCGGCGGCGGCAGTAACGCGACAAAGGGCTCGCGCTCAAGGAGGAAGGAAAAAGGAAATCAGGCGAGCCTCTTCTCTTCTTCCAGCTCCAACGAAGCCGGAGAACCTCACGTCGCGAGACATCACCGGCACCAGCATTAGGCTCTCGTGGTCGGAACCCGAGAACGCTAACGGTCTCATCGCCGGTTATCGCGTTTACTACATGTACTCCAACTACACAGACGTCAAGATGCACATACCCAATAAGACCATCTCGTCCGACGAGCCGCCGAGTATCAATTTCGTCCTGAGAGAACTACGTGAGTATGCATTTCATCCGCGCATCAGCGGCGTCCCGCCGATTATCGCGAAAAGGATCATCGAGGTCCATCGATTCGATCGGGATCACGGGAGGGGGAGGATACGTTTTCCGTTTGACGTTTTTTTTTTCTCGTCGAGATTCTCGTGATCGACGCGCGCTGATCCTCGTTGCTTTTCCTCAGCTCTTTCCCCCTTTTCTCCCCTCCCGGTAGGATAACGCGAGATGAAATACGTAATGTATTACGGTATACGGTATACTCGTACACTCGTTAAACTGTTTGGGTCGCTGGTGTACTCAGCTCGCTGATAAGAGAAGCTCAATCTCCCCGTCTTTGCACGCGTGTACGCGCGCGCTCCTCCATTTTCCTTCTCTTCTTCTTTTCCTTCTTTTCATTTTTTTGGAACTTTGGTCCGCGCGCGAGCTCAAGGGCGAACGGGAAGGGGTATGAGGAAACTGTACGTCGCGCGGAACGCGGGGATCGCGAGGCGGCCTCGACCGGATCCGGCGAATGAGATTTGAACGCGCGCGCGCGCGCGCGTTCGTCAGCGCGAAAAATAGTCGCTCGAGGTTCCATTGACGACGGCCCATTTGCTCGATTATCATTCATGAGCGGCGCCCGTTTCACGTTGCAGACCCGTACACCGAGTACAAGATCTGGGTGAAGGCTTACACGCGGAAGAACGAGGGCGAGCCCTCCGACCAGATCATCCGCAGGACCGACATCGTAGGACCGAATGCCCCTGTCATCCTGAACCTGACCTGCCAGTCGCACGAGTCCGTGTACGTGCACTGGGCCAGGCCGTCCCAATTCTGGGGCTCGATCGATTACTACTACATCCGCTACCGGAAGGAGAACACGGACGTTTACGAGAACATGGAGCTGCCCACCGAGAAGAACCACATCGAGAGCGGAGTACGTCTCTCTCGCGGCTCATTCCATCGCGAAACGTAATGCCCGACGCGTACCTGGTAGTAGCGCGTATACTTACAGTCCAGCGTGACACAGTAGACACGTCTAGAGTCTAGAGTAACAATTCGACAATGGAGTCCGCGAGATGTAGAATCATCAGAGGCGGTAGATGATCCGCAGACGGGATAATCCGTCAGCGTTTGATCTCGCGTTGATAGTATCAACGATCAACTATCTATCGCTAAGAGTTTCCATCGATACGAGCGAGCGATCCTGCTGGTCGTCGATCGTCGATCGTTCCCTCCCGATCGAGCGCTATCCAGAGCACTAGCTCTGGATCTCGTGATCCTCGTTTCGCATCGCGAATTATCACCGACTTTGCAGACAATCATACCAAACTTGACGATGAACACCGTGTACGAGATCATGGTGCGCGGCGCTACCAGGAGCACCATCAACAGCCACGTGATCCTGGGCGACTTCTCGGTACCGGCCAAGGTCCTGGTGACCCGTGACTGCGACAAGATACCACCCCTGATGCGTCGCAGCAGCAAGGAACTGAGCGCCGGGGTGATCGCCGGGATGGTGTGCGCCTGCTTCGCCGTGATGCTGGCGATCACGTCCTTCGTGCTGTGGAAGTACGTGGCTTTTCATGCGCGACACGTCTCGCGCGACGATCCGACCTCCGACTCGATTATCGAGCGATATTTCCGCGCGTCCACGCGCGCGATCCAAGGTGAGCCGCTCCGAGGCTCGCTCCGGGTCCGAGCTAGTTGCGCAAGCATCATCCCCCGTGCAAGCATCATTCGTTCACGCTTGAGCGGGCATCTCCGTCGTCTCTCGTCCGTCTAAGCCAGCCGGCCGATCGGCCGATCCGCGAGATTTCCTCCTTACGTAAGTGCAGTAATCTCAAACGCGCGACGGACGCTTCGCGATAAGCGGCCGTCAATTAATAAACTAACGCGATAGCGACGTGCATGCTCGGAATACTTGGACGCGACGAGCCGCGCAACGTGGACGTTGAGAAACGTCCGCCTGGACGGCGCGACGAAAACGTTGAGAAATGTCAACTACGAGTCGAGCTTTCTCCGTCCGCCGTGACCGCCCCGCTTCATGGCCGATCTTGCCCAAGTATCGCTTCGCCCAAGTTTCACTTCCGTTCCGCGCCAATCGATCAGCCGCTAAAGCGTACGTCGGATCTGTTTCTCGGAAATTGTAGACCGCGCAACCGGTACCGAGCCGATCGACCACTGACGCATCCGCATCGCGGATCGCATTTAGAATACAACGCGAGCAATTGGAAAGTTTCCGGCGAATGGTGCAATCAGGTGCACCTTCGCACGCACATTCCCCCCGGGCCTGATTTCCGGCCGCGTTGCAGGCACACACGGATTGTCTCCTGCCTTGTGTACCATCAGCTATCGCTCTCGCGGTGATACTCGATCGGCTGGACTCTAGCCGATAGCAGAGAGTTCCATCGGTAACATCAATCGCAGAGGCGTACGATAAACGGATACACGTATTTACAGAGAATATCTTTACGAGTGCAGAGTTACGCAGCCGCGCACTGTGCGAGTCACGCGATAACGCGGCCGCTTCGTCCAGGCCGGTTCGCTCGCGATTCCTGCGAGAATAATGAGCAAAAAATGAGAAAAAAAGAAAGCTAGAGATCCAAAATCAATTGATCGTTCCTCTCCCCTCGCCCGCCGAGCGGTGATGGACAACGCTCGCGGCAACGCGGTCGACTGATCGATGGGCGCGTCGCATTCATCCAGGCGCGATTTACGTGCGCGACGATACGCGTGCTTTAATATATCCCGAGGCTCGCTCTCGTGTCGCGCGTTATCGCGCGAGATAACGAGCAGAGTGACAAGAGCTAAGTGTGGTCTTACAGTCATCGGAGCAACTCATCGCGTGGCGCAACGCGACGCGGCGCGGCGCGGAGCGGCGCGGCGGCGGCGGCGGCGGCGGCGGCGGCGGCGGCGGCGGCGGCGGCGGCGGCGACGGCGGCGTGGCACGCACCGAGCGAGCAATCTTGTGCCGTCCGCGTCGCGCGAGCGAGAACGCGCGTGCCGCGAGTCTCTTCGTTCTTTTCGCTCATCAGCGTCGATCCCGCGCGACGTTCAAGAGCGAAGTATCGCGGCGAGCGATGCGCGAGGGATCGGCCGTCGCTGCCGAGGGCGAACTCGTTTTCTGGGTCACGGACGAAGCCCGACGCGGCCATTCATTCATTCCGCGAGCGCGTTCGGTGATTCCGCGAGCGTTCCGCGGACCGACCGGGATACCGGGATACTCTATGATGGACGTGAGGACCGTGTCGTCGACATGAAGAAGTTCCTTCACAGCTTGTAAGTTCGGCGCTCCGTCGAGGTGGGACTTGGTACCGCCGCGATATCGCCGCGTCATTATTCTCGCCTATCGATATCCGGTCGTTTCCATCTAGCGCGCGTGTTCCTCGTTCGCTTTCGAGTCTCGGCATCGTTCGTAATCGAAACGAGGTCGGAGTGTTCGGCCGAGAGTTACAGTGTTCGCGGACGCGGACGCTTCGTCACTCACTCGCCGGATGGAATCCGTACAGTTCTCCATCCGCATCGCGCGAGCGAAAAAATATCCAGGGTGTTTCTGCTCTCTCTTCCAGGCCGATTTTTAGGAAATGCTTCCACACCGCCTACTATTACCTGGATTATCCCCCAAGGAACGTCCCAACCCTGCAGGAATGGGAGAACAGCGAGCAAGACGGCGAGAGGACCGCCGTGGCGGTCCAGCAGTTCGTCCAGCACGTGGCGAGCCTGCACGCTGACGGGGACATCGGTTTCAGCAAAGAGTACGAGCTCATACAGTCCGAAACGGGCGACTACACTGTGGAGAACTCGCAGTTCACCGAGAATAAGGCCAAGAACAGATACTTGAATATACTCGCCTGTAAGTAGCCGCTCGTGTATTATCGTCGGCGTCGTCGTCGGAATATTTACAAATGTGAAAGGAAACGTCTTAATATAGAACGCCGTGTGGTTTCCCGCTCCGTGTGTCCAGAAACGTTCCGCTTCTGAAGGATACTCTCTCTCTCTCTCTCTCTCTCTCTCTCTCTCTCTCTCCCTCTCTCTCCCTCTCTCTCTGTCTTTCTTTCTTTTTTTCTCTTTCCCTCTCCATCTGTCTATCTATCTCTCTATCTTCTAATATTTATCACACTCTCGCGCTGCGTTTGATTTCTTTCGCGTCCCGATCTCGGCCGAGCTGACCCCTTTATCGATTCCATTTGATCGAGATTATGACGTATCGCTATCAATCCTGATGACGGGAATTGAAACGGGGGGTGCGGTGGGGTGGGGAGTTGTCGATTACAACTGGGTGAAAGAAATAAATCACGATTGAATAAGAATTTGATAACGATCGTTAGCGATCGACGATAGCGGCTCGACACGAGGGGGCCGCGACTCGAGATTCTGCGTTTCTGGGGAAAACGCGTTTTCTGCCATCATTATTATTATTATGCGCGGAAAGGAGTAATCGTGACGACGTAATAATCTTCCGTCAAGTTAACGCGACGGCATCGCGAGATATCTCCGTCTGAATCATGCGGCTGATTACAGCGTCGATTAGAGCGATAAATGGGTAATCGCGTGGCTCGCGATTAGAGCTTGTATTTTTAGACCGACAACAAAATGCAATTACCGAAAGGCGGAACGAAAATCTCGCCAAAGGCAGAGATGCTGCTGTTCCATCCCGTCTAAAGGGCCTTGCTTCTTTTTCCCTCATTAGACGACCATACCCGCGTGCAGTTGCTGTCATGTGGCGGTGGGCCGCCCAAGAAGGGCCAGGACTACGTCAACGCGAATTACATCGACGGATGGCAAAGGGCTCGTGCCTACATTGGCACCCAGGGTCCACTTCCGCCTACGTTCGATGGCTTCTGGCGGATGGTCTGGGAGCAGCGCGTATCGATAGTCGTGATGATCACCAATCTGGTCGAACGCGGTCGCGTAAGTATGAAGCTGATAGCGTATCTCTCGTATGTGTGAAGAAACTGAAACAATAATACGCAAACATCGTGCGTATAACGAAACGATTGTACGATTGTAAGGAGAATATCTCGGGAAACGTTCGATTTGGCCACATGGTTGAATTGTTGGACCTATCGGACGGATATTGTTGTATCTTGCATAGAAGGCACACACCGTAGATCGTTAATACTTGCAGAGGAAATGCGACATGTACTGGCCCAAGGAGGGCACCGAAACCTACGGTTACATTCAAGTGACCCTGATGAGGGAGGACATCATGGCGACCTACACCATCCGTACTCTCCAGATCCGGCACTTGAAGGTATATATCTAAAAGTGAAACGCGCGTTGCTCAGGCCAGAAGTAAAAACGCGCAGGCGCGACGCGCGTTTCGCTGCGTGCGAATGAATGACTTTTCACAACGGGAACCTTGTTCGGTTCTTCAAGCAGATCAAGAAGAAGAAAAATGGGACCAACATGGGCGAGCGTACCATCTGGCAATACCATTACACCGGCTGGCCCGATCACGGCGTGCCCGATCATCCATTGCCCGTTCTCAGCTTCATCCGCAAATCGTCCAATGCGAATCCTCCGGACGCCGGGCCTATCGTGGTTCATTGCAGGTGACGATAACGCGAGTAACTCGACGGACGTTTCTCGGCTGATAATAAAGTTTCCTCATACACCTACACCTTACCGTTGATCGTTGGAGCGAATTAGAGAGCTCGTCGAACATTTCAGTCTGAAACGTGAAACGTTTCAAGCGTAAAAGCTCACGTTACGTTGCTCTTCCACAGCGCCGGCGTCGGACGTACCGGCACGTACATCGTGATCGACGCTATGCTGAAGCAGGCCAAGGCCAAAAACGAGATCAACGTGTTCGGTTTCCTCAAGCACATCCGCACTCAGAGGAACTTCCTGGTACAAACGGAGGAGCAGTACATCTTCATCCACGATGCTCTTCAAGAGGCGATCGAGAGTGGTGAGACTAATATCGAGACCAACAATTTGATACAGCACGTGCAGGGCATGCTCTGCCCGTCGAACAACAAGACTGACGCGTGGAACAACATCGAGGCTCAATATAAGGTAACCGATCTCGAGGCTGGACTTTATTATCAGCGTGCGCGTGTGCTAAAATCTCCTTGTTTTTGTTCATTAGTTGGTAACGTCGTGGAAACCGAAGGATTTCAACCTCGTGTCCGCCAACAAGGCCTGCAATGTCCACAAGAATCGTAACATGGATATCATCCCTATCGAGAACGCGCGTGTTCACCTAACGCCGAAACCCGGCGTCGATGGTAGCGACTATATAAACGCGACCTGGGTTTCCGGTAAGCCATTGCCTTGCTAATCGCTGCCGCGCGTTTTTCGAAACGCCTAGACTGACTCTGACGACGTTTTCAAGGCTTCCAACGCAATCGCGAGTTTATCATAACGCAGCATCCGATGGGGAACACCATAATGGAGTTCTGGCAAATGATGTGGGACCATAACGCGCAGACCATCGTCATGTTGACCCAGTGCGACGAGGTGCGTACGCTCGTATCGTTGATAGTCGGGAAGGGAGGCAGAGTTAGATTCCGCTGCAACGGGAAACGTTTCTCGACAGGAATACCCGGAATTCTGGCCCACCGAAGGGAAGGACATGGAATCCGAAACGTTCCGTGTACGTCTTTGCGGGATGAAAGAAACCGTGAACGGAATTGTCCTGCTCGAAGTGGCGGTCCGATCGTTGCAGGATGATTACGAACTCAGCGCCAGGATCGTTCAAGCGCCGTCGAATCAGAGCGGACTGTGGCCGCACAACGACAATCCAAAGACTTTCGTCAACGTCATCCAGGATTTCCATCGGGATTATCAAAACGGTCCCATCGTCGTGATGGACAGGTACCCTCGAAATTCCATTCTTCTCGATATATCGAGAATTCCTTTGCAGTCGAATAGTCGATTATCGTCGTTTAAACGTATTACTACTGCTTGCTTCCCCAGGTATGGCGGGGTCGAAGCCGCGCTATTCGTTCTGCTGACCACGCTGAACAAGCAGATGGAGTTTGAACAGAGTGCGGACATTTACATGTTCGCGAAGCTGCTTTACATGAAGCGGCCCGGCGTGTTCTGTTCAAAGGTAACTTTTTTCATTCCAAGGGATTTCAACTTGTCGGACATTTCCATCAGACTCGAGTGGCCAATCTTCCTCTTTCATTCTTCTGCGCAGGAGGATTACGTGCTGCTCTACCAGTGCTTGGAGTCCATGCTGTCGACGAAAGGTCGCGCCGAGCCAGACCTGTACGCCATGGCGAACGGACATATCGCCACGCTCAACGATCCGAACGAGATCAGGCCAGCCTCGTCGATCCAGCAGATGTCGCAGATCGATTACCCATCCAAGTCCGTCATTCGTCCGTCGTCCGTTATCCGCGAGTACGCCACCGTAGAGGTCAGCTCCGAATACCTGTCCGACTATACCATTCCCATACGCGTGGACCATCCGATCGAATCGTCCAGCAGCCGCGGCAGCGAGCCCTGTCTCTCATCTCACGGCGGCAGCAACGATCACGTGGTACCGCCGGAGAAGAGCATGATGATGTCGCAGCGGAACATCAACTACCACAACCCGCCGGCGTCCGGCGTGTCCGTGATGGTCGACGCCAACGGTTACATCACGAATGGCAGCATGCGCGTGCCCACCGACAGTATGGAGCCCAGCTGCAAGATGATGCCGCAATGATGCCGGCCTATCTTCGGTTGCAGCGCACCCTCGCGAAGGTCGGCCCCGCTGTAATCGAACCCCGGGTCTCCCCGGAGGTTTAATCTCGACCTGGCAAGTGTCGCACCCCGGGACTGTTCGACTGATCGGAGATCGCGACACTGAGAGAAAGAGAATTCTGCTTCTCCATCGTGCACGATGAGAGAGAGAGAGAGAGAGAGAAACTGGATCCTCGCCTCATCGTAGGAAGATGAGAAGATTCGCGTCCACGAGGAAGCCGGAGAATCTTCGAGAGCGGATTTCTCTAGTGTGTACATAGAGCGTGAGACGTTAAGAGAAAGAGAAAGAGAGAGAGAGAGAGAGAGAGACGTGCGGCGAGGGAGGCGAAACTCGTCCGCTTTCCGGGGCGCGCGAGGGTGGACAGTGCCAAACAGAGAGACAGAAATGCCGCCGAAGCGCATGCCGGGTGGGTGACGTTTGTCTTGTTTGTCTCGCGTAAGTTTACGTTCGTTCAACCATTGTATATATTATATATTACATATTCGCACTCCTTCGTATACGCGTATGCACACGCACACAGAGTCACTCGACTACATACGTACACGATGCGTACACACAACAAATGGCACGCGACCGCGCAGCATACGTACGCACGTAGCACGTAACGAGACGCCTGCGTGTGCGTGTGCGTATGCGTGTCTCGTGTACGTTGAACATCCGACAGCTCCGAGTTGCCAAAGAATCATTTACGATAGCCTAATTGTTAGAAGACGATATCGCCGTGGGAGATGGTGTGTACATATATACATATATATATATACATCATATATATATATACGTATACACGTGTATCCGAGTATTCGATGCGTGTCCGTAGTCCATCGCGAGAGGACGCATCGCGTCGATGTGAATCTCGCACGTGTGAACTATCACGGCGATCGCGCCGGTCGCGCGCTAACGCGAGAGGCGATTCAGGCGTCTGCTCCTCCTCTCGTTCTTTATTCTCACTCGACTCGAGTCCAGACTTCGTATCTACGTATCTAATGCGCTCGCATCCACTGCCATTTAGCGAGGACGGACATCAAGTCTCCGCCGCACGGGGAGACTCGAGCGAGCGACCTCTCTTCGAAGCTGTACAAAAAAAAAAAGAAAAGAAAAAGAAAGAAAGAAAGAAAGAAGAGTAAAGAAACGAAAATGCGAATCGAATCAAAACTTTTTACGCACCCTAACGTGTAGAAAACTACGGCCGCGCCGCTCGCTAGTTCCCCTCCCTCGCCGGAAATGAATACGCACAATGCACGAGAGACTTTTTGATACGACCAAATCGCCGAACGCGAAACGTCGGACGCTGCCGAGAGTCGCTCGCGAGGCACGATCTGTCACTGCGGAGAGTTATGGGGATTTTGTAAATATCGCGAAACGCTTACGGGAGATAAAAAGGGTGACGTTAGAGAGAATCGCGAGAAACGCGGAGGAGGCAGTGACTCGCGTTGCAACTTACGCCTCGTCCTTCCCCGTGACGGAACGTGACAGTTTACAGTGACATGACAATCGCAGAAATCGTCTCAGCGTCAATCGTCTCATGATCGAGTTCATCGTCGAATTCATTGCCCGAGAAGCGTGAAACGATGCCCTTAGTTTATAATTTCCGCGTTTATTCGCACATCGTGTCAGTACCGTGCATATCGTTCGGGGATCCATTTGCAGGGATCATCGGTGTTTAAATGTATGATGATTTAATCGCGAGGTCTGCGACGCCTACATTTGTACACGACGCAACGCGCGCGCATCGCAGTTAAGGTTGTAAGTGGCGTGTGCACCAGAATTGTAACGCGATGCATATACAATCAGAATGATCCATTTAATCCGCCTTGTTGACTGAGCCAGCTGAGTTTCCGAACCGGGGTACCGGTTGATGACGATTACCGCACGTACAAGAACGCGATTTACCGATTATCCGTTGAAGCGCGGGACGCAAGGAGCGCGGTTGGTTTTTATATCGCGAATATACGTTCCATCGCTTGGCCTAATTCGTACAGTACAAACTAGATTCTATCTTCGAAGGTCTCGTTTTGAGTTGCAAGGACGAAGAATTTCAACCCAGCGGATCCAAACCGGTTCGTTTCAATTTGCCAGCACTCCACATCGTAATTAAGTGACGACAATCGCGACAAGCGTCAGTCAATATTATTATAACCTTCCCCCGGCATAATCGCTAATCGTCATGAGATTGAATCTACAACCGGCAAACTTTCAATGCCCGTACAATGGCAAGAAGAAGCGGAGGGACAACTTTCCGCGGATTTGCATCATCGCGGCTGAGACCGAGACTGTTCACCCTTCGGATTCCTTGAAACTTGAGCAATTGGACGAGGGAGGAGGAAGAGAGAGAGAGAGAGAGAGAGAGAGAGAGAGCAGAAACAACTACGAGTACAATGAATCCGAGCTCGGAAATCGAGATGTACATAAAATAGAGAGCAGAACTGTCCGAGTCGGCTACTGCGATCGCGAGTTATCGTGAAAAAGGCTCCTGCGCACGCGCGGGTACTCAGACCGATCGGCCGCGGGGGTCACAGCGAAATCGACTTTCGATTCGCGTTCGCTCGCGTCGAGTGGATCGTGAAGCTTATCGAGAGAGGGATTTCGCCGTTCCGCGCGGGCGGAAACATCAGCGCTCGATGCGCTCAGATCGAAACACGCGTTCCCGCGAATTGACTCGGTAAGACAGAGAGAGAAAGAGAGAGAGAGAGAGAGAGAGAGAAAGAGAGAAAGAGATCACAGGAGATCCTGATTTATACGACGCTGGTCGCGCTCGAGTTCACTCTGTTCGGTCAAGTCCATTCAATTACTGACTCGTGCGAGCGGGACGCCTGTCGTCTAGATCTAGGGATTACCGTGCGACCATGTAAAAAACGCGTGTCTTTTAAAATTAAATAAGATAATTTAAGTCGCAAAGAGCGAGCGAGAGAGCGAGCGAGAGAGATGTTGCAAGCATACATACATACATACATACATACATACACACACACACACACACACACACACACACACACAAAAGGAGAAATGCGCATCCCAAGGCTGGCGTATGTTACGGTCGAGTCGACGAAGACTCTACTGCGATGAAGACTCGCAAAAGGCAGAGGAAAGAAAGGAAAAATATAAATATTTATGATACGGCGGTATCGGAGAGATAAATCGTGATCGCGCGGCGGACGAGGGATCGCCTCCTCCCCCGGTTGCAAAATCTCGAGGATATATTTATATATCGGAAAGGGCGGCGAGTGGCGGTGCGATATCGCGGTGCCGCGCGGACGATGATGTCGATTTGTACAGAACCGCTACGCGCGAGTGGGAGCCGCGCGATGCCTCGTCGCGCGATCTGCACTGTATTTTACGATATTACACGATTACATGTACGTACCTATACGCGGATGACGGCGAGGTCGGCGTTTAAGGCGTGTGAGTGGCCGTGTATGATGCGCGCGCGCGCGAGAGAGAGAGAGAGAGAGAGAGAGAGAGAGAGAGAGAGAGAGAGAGAGAGAGAGAGAGAAAGATATACATATATATAGTGACAGAGAAAGAGAGAGAAAGAAGAGAGACGTGGCCGGCCGTTATAATCCGGCGATAAAAAATAGGTGGTGTGTATAGAGATAATTGTAGACTCTAGTCAACATGATATTTGCATAAGACGACGCACACGCAACACCCGTGTCTCATTGGTTTCACCGCCGCATCAGATCGCATCCACTTCTTTTCTCCCCCTTACTTCTCTGGTTCGCCCTCGGTTTCGCGTTTCCGTCATCAGGCATCCTCGGCTCCTCGTCATCGTCGCGTATACGTCCCCGGATACGCGGGGGAGGACGACCCGCCGACCTCGGTCGCGGATGCACCCGCGAGCTGAGGTGACGGAGGAGCGAGGAGCGCGCGATCCGAGCTTCAGCCTCGGTCGGGTTGTCCCTTACGCGCTCGGACATGACAAAGACTGCGTTTGTAACTAGTATTCGCGTGGACCATTCGCGTGGGGAAGAGCACAAACGGTCGCGTTCCGAGTTGGTTTTTATGTGATATACATAAGATATATATATATAAATGCAAATATAAATATAAATATACGTGCGTATGTGCATATGTGTATTTTATTAAGCGAAATTCGGGATCGCGCGCGAACCGCGAGAGTTGTCGGCGTTCAGAGTCCGTTACTTACAATTTGTTACATAAAATAAGACACCTGCGACGCGGAAGCGGGCAAGCGGAAGGGTGCGTCGAAGCGGGGGATGTATATGTTCGAGCGGCCACGTCGGAAACACCCTTCGATGCGCGAGCCGTGCACGAGAGAGAGAGAGAGAGAGAGAGAGAGGAGCCGTACCCGTGCACACGTTCGATTGTTTCATGTATACATAAGTTGGCGGGATTTGTATCTTCGTAATTGTTTGTACTCGTCTCTCGCAGCGCACGCATAAAGGAGACTCTCATTCGAACGTACGCACTACGGCCTACGGTGTAATTGTAAAAAGAAAAGCGAGGGAAACGAAGGAGAAACTGTTTATACGTATGTTCGCCGTATGATGCGCTAACGGTCACGACACGTTGGTTCATCGAGACCGATCGCGACCGTTACGTGTCGGGAGGTAGGAAATTAGTCCTGACAGACAACGGGTATCACGAATCCGCGCCACGTTCAATTAATATCCGACGAGTACGATGAGAAAGACACGCGAGGCTGACACGTAAAACGACGGAGCCAAAACGAGCACCTCCACGAACATTCCTTGCTTTCTCTCATCTTTTTTCCTAACTCTTTCGCTACGGTATTCAAGCGGGATTGGAGCATTGGTTCACGATTCTGCGTTCTGCTCTCGATCCGCGTCACTCGAACGCCAAGGGATGAAAGAATCGAGGCCATAACATGACAAAACATGACGAAAGAATATAGGAAAGCATTGCGCGAAGACGAAGAGAGCGAGATTGGGCTCCCTCAATTATCAATCCGTTAGAATTCAAAGTCCATAGGGAGCTATGGGAGGATGAAATCACTCCGGAAGAACGCACGCCAATTCCGGACGTGATCGCGGCTGATAGACCACAACTGATATCGATGGCGAAAGAGTTATAACGTTTCAGCATAGCGACCGCACTGCCTTTAATAGAATCTTTGACGAATCGATTCTGACCGTCGCGAGATCGAGGATAAGAAAACGACCCGTCGACGGGGACGAGCCGCGACGATGGCATCATTAAACGCAACGCGAGGCGCAAACGAGAAATCGCGAATCCCTCTGTCTCTTCGTTCCTAGCGCACGTCGCGCGAGTCGTCCCTGTCGGCGTAGCGTCTTCGCTAATTTGCAAAGTCCTTAAAGCGGCAGCGCGCCAATGGATAGCGCGAAACACGAAACGCCGATCTAATGCGGTTCTCATCGATTTTCGTCGCTCGACATGCAGCACCGTGTCTCAACGAATGAGGAAGAGAAGAGGAAGAAGACGAAGAAGAAGAAGAAGAAGAAGAAGAGAAAAACAGAGAGAAAGAAAAATAAGAGAAGAGAGGAAACACGAAGAGAGCACAGAGGAACTCTAGAGATTAAACACGGATGTGATGACTGCGGTATCAGTCATTACGTGCGATAGTATTACTCGTTTTTTTAACTCTGTACGCTTCGTTCGAGAGATACTGTCCGTGCTTAAGAACATATAACGTCTAATAAATAGTTTGCGAGAAATCCCCAGGACTGGTCAAATCAGCGAATTCCACCAATCCGCCAACGGCGATCTGAATTCCCATGAGAAACGCGCGATCGATTAACCTTCAGCCGGCACGAACGTGTCCGCGACTCGATTTACCGCGATGCATTTATTACTTTAATCGTACTATTGTCATTCGAGTCCCCGCTGACAGTTAGCCGATATTGCAGAATCGCGCTACCTCTCAGATCGGACAAATCGTCATTAGCAGCGTTCATCTAGCGGACGTTACCCCGGTCTCGATTTTACGAAAGGATCGAGATATTCGCGTCGATGGGATCTCAAGCTTTGCGCGAGGGAACGTAACGACTTCGCGCTTGTAATCGTAATCATTAATTACGAAGCAGTCGTGAATCTTTTCAACGTTTTTTATTTTCAAGAAACTTTGTCTTAACTATGAAAACAATACTCCCTCCGCTAGAGATAATAATTACTGCGATACGATCAGCGGATACGATCATACATTTACCGGTATCGATCAACCGGTCAACTGTACAACACGTTCGTCAAGATGCGATACTGACGAAAACCTGAGTAGAGTAAAACTTGAGACGATCAGCTTAACGAGATTAGCCTGGACTTGTATGATTTCTTCGGGATTCATGGGTAGGTAACGCAACGCGCGTAGCTAACGTTCTCGTGAGGATTGACGAGAAGTGAAGAGTAATAGTTTCTCTTTTTTTACAAAAATAGCTCTTTATTTGTAAACGAACTGTTTGACAATGTTTCACTCTAGAAGACAGACATCCGGCGAACGCGGCGAAATCTCGAACGGCATAGAATTCGTAGCTTAACTTGGCTTAATAACTTGGCTCATACTTTGGCAACGCCTCGCTTCATCGGGATCTTGTCGTTATCTCCTTCCTCCTCTTTCTCGTTTTTGGTTTCGATATTTGATTAAGACATTTAGACGGTGATAGTGAAATCCTTGGGCGACTTGGAGAGCGAGTTGTTGGAGTGGAGGCCGGTCGGTCGCTTCCTGTGTAGCTTGAGCTTCATGTCGATGTCGCATTCGGCCTCACTGGTCTCGTGGACGTCCGTGAAGCCGCTCGGCGGCTTCAATTCCAACGTAGACAGCTCGCTGCCCCAGTCGTCGTCTCTCCTCATCATCCTGAACGTGCCCGTCGGCTCCTCCAGGAGGCACAGCGATTCGACGGACTTCCTCGTGCTCGGCGGCTCCTTCTCCAGCCTGTCGTAGGAACCGGGACGCACCGGATGACTGGGCGATGCTCCTCGCGAGCACGAATGCACTCCGGACTCCGACAGCTTCAGCACCGGTCGCAGTATGCCGGAAATTCGACCGTCGATCGCGATGTCCGCTATCGCGCCACCGCGGCTCCTGCGACGAGAACACGTGTCGAACACACACGTACTCGATGCCAGCATCGATCGGACGTTAACGTGCGAGAATGTCTTTGAATGTCAGGCATACAAATTAATTGCTTGCTTTCCTTGCCGTTACAAGCTACAAAATTTACTTGGAAAGGCACAGGGAAGATTTTACATAAACAAAGTAGTAGTAGTAGTAGTAGTAGTCTCCGTTCGGCGAGCCGTTCATCGGGCGGCCGATCGCAACTTGGCGACTTTCGGGGAAAGCATCGAGCCTTGAAATCGAAAGCAAGAAATGAATTGGTACACCTGATGCAACACGCAGAGGAAATCCGAGCGAATGAAGATGGGCGTGCTCGGAATGGACGCGGTCTCACCTTTGCTTTTCGAGCCTCGGGAAGGTCTTCCTCTCAGAAATTGGTGACGGCTCGGTTGATGTACTTGATTCGTGTGTGTGGTACAGCACATCTGCAAACACGGCAGACAGATGACGTGACGTGACGCGGTCCGTTGACGACCGGGCGTTGCGCCCTGGATTACGTGGTAGGCTGCGAGCGTACACAGCCCGTACACAGAAAACTGAATACTAACTTACTATGATGAACCGGTCGCTGCACCAGGGCGAGTCGCTGCTCCCGCTGATTGACAGAGTTCGGCCCCGGCGAGCGGGCCATCATCGACGTCGGCCCGGAGTCGTCCAGGTGGTTCGACGACTCGGTACGGCTGCTGGTGCCGACCTCGGTATCGCTGTCCGAGCCGAGCGTATCGTACTCCTCCGATTCTGACTTGAACGACTTGGACTTGCGTCGCGCCCGACCTCGCACCTTTGTGTACTGGTCCACGTCGCACTGCAACCGATCCGCGCGCGTGAGATATACACAGCTTTACACAGGTCAGTCCAGAGGACGTCAAGGTGATCCGCGAGGGAAATTCATGTCGGAAAGAACGGAGAGAGAAGTACTGTTGTATGTAAGTACGCGGAAGCATTCGTCTCGGGGATGCTTCGTTCCTTGCGTCGACTCTTAATATCGTATCGTATCGCGTGATCGATAGTCGGTCGGTTTTCGGTTTAAGATCCCGCACGCTATGTCGAGTCTTGTAACTCCGCCTGAAGAAATTCCCTTCTGGATGCAACGGACGGTCTAATTCAGCGCGGGCGATATTTGTTATCTTATCGAATACCGGCGAATACCGGAGTCTCATCAGTGGACGATCTCTGCACGGAAAGTAGTAAATCGCAGGAGGAATCGGCAAGCGAAGCGAGAAGCGAACGTACCTGGGCACCTTGCAGCATCGTCTCGCTGCGCTCGTAGAAGAACGCCTGCCTCATGGGATTCGCCGAGAGATTTTCCTGCTCGGGCAGATTGAAGGTGGCATACGGATAAATATCTTCCGAATACTCGGGTATTCGTTCCAGGGCGCTCACCTCACGGCAAGGCGACTGCTGTCCCGGCTTCCTCACAGTGGCATAGTACTGCTCCCTCTGTTCCATGTTGTGTTTGTTGTCCAAAGCCGCCTGTGTTTGCGAGCTCGGATCGTTCGCGCCTCTGGAGCCCTCCGGATCTGAAAGCAATTCGCGTTCCCGTTGCCATTTAGTAATCCGCGATTAGCGACGCGATCATATCGCCGGATCTTACTTGCGACATCGCAAATAAGATCCTTGTTCATCGCTGTGAAAATTGATTCTCTCGCCGAGATGGATCGCACGTGCGCGACTTTTCGGTTCTCCGGACACAAGCTGGCGGCGAAATTTTAGCCTTATTATTACGAATATCGAAAGATCGATGCGAAAACGAGTACGGAGACTCGCTTTATCAGCTTGATCAGATATCTTAAATTAAACCGCGCGCGGCATTTTGATGATTGTTAATGACAGAGTTATTAAATATTTAATTCAATTGTGAGAGTCCAGCAGAGTATTATTATTATAGCAGGCGCGAATAAAATTTATATGTGTGTTATTATATGCTATTAACAGTGTTAATATATATTAACCCTATTGATTAATATACGTTTAGTCTTCTAGACTCCAGTTCCAGAGACTGACACGGAAAATCTATCTTTTCAATTCGTTTTTCGAGACATGTCTAATACTCTGAAACGGATATTAAAGATATCTGAAATATCTCATAATTGTTTTCTCTTTAGAGAAAATGAATATCGAAGATACGCGTTCGCGAGGGATACGCCTCTGCTAGGTTTCCGAACGTAAAATGAAGGCACACAGCGAATATTAAAGATGATAAGGAACCGTCACAACTTGATCTCACAGTTTGCCGGTGTAGCGCTATTTCTTTGCAAAATTATGCACGGCGCGATACCGGTATTTCAGTAAGCGACCGCTATCTGGAGCAACGGCCGGCTACGTGATTCGTTTATGAAGTTTTTAATTAAACCAAACGCCCGAGGCGGATACCGTGGATCGCTGCTGTTGACATTGTACCCTGATATCGGGGCTAGTTGAGAAAAAAAATAAAACACGGCTCGCTCCGCCCCATCCTGCTCCAATCCGCAACGGAGAACCGTTACAATGTGTACCAAGTGGAACAGGCGAAAATAAATCGGCGCTCGAGGGATTCCTTTTTTTCAGCCCTCGCTCTTTTGCCGAACGCGCGGAGCGGGATTGTCCGTGTTGCACCGTCCTTGTTGACCGACAGGATTGACGTGTCTGTCGACGTCCGGTACTCACGTGTCTTGAGGCAGAAGCACACGCCGGCGATCGCCAGAATGACGGCCAGCACCGAGATGACGCTGGGCGCCAGAACGTGCGCGTCGAGGTAGAGCGGGGTGGTCTCGCTCTCGTGTGGATGATCCTCGTGCAGACGGTTGTTCCCGTTCGAGAGCGTGCTGAACAGGTACTCGGCCTGGGTGGAACCGGCGTTATTGTATGCCGTCACGCGGAGCTCGTAGCTGGTGCCGCTCTCTAGATCGACGATGGGAAATTTCGACTGCGGCAGCACATTATTGGACACTGCAACGTATATATTGATCAAGCCTGTATAAATTTAGTCCCGCGCGATCAAAATTTGATGGAATAATAAACGATCGGGGCGAGCGCGGTCTATCGCGGAACCCGATTAATAATCGTCGCGCGCGACGCGAAAATTGCGAGGCGCCGCTTCCCTTTTGCGCGCGTTTCTCCAAACGAATTCGCCGATTGACGGACACCGCCGGGAGGAATCCTTTCTCTCTCTCTCTCTCTCTCTCTCTCTCTCTTTCTCTGATCCTCTCTTGAATCGCGGCGGTAGCGTCGTTCGTAAAACTTGCTGAATATTTATCCAGGAATTAATTCGAAAGCGCCGGCCTCTCGCCGCTCTCTCGCGTTTCCGCGACATGATTATTATCGAACGCTATTTCTCTCCGCGGAACTTGCGGACCTCTCGCGAGGGGTTGCGCGCTCTTACCGAGCAGCCAATCCCCGGGCAGCCTTCTGTACTCCACGACGAAGTAGGTCAACGAGCAGCCGCCGTCTTGCCAGGCCGCCAGCTCCAGAATAACGAACGTTTGATTCGGCCTGACGAAGTGGTGCCTCGGCGGCGGCACCGGCTTCGAGCCGTTGGTCTTGGCGGTCTGTATATCGCTGGCGCTACCACTTCCGATCCGGTTGAAGGCCGCGAGGGTGAACTGGTAGCGCGTGCCGCACTGCAAGCCCTCGAGCAGATGCGTGCTCGCGCGTCTATCCAACATGACCTCCTCCCATTCGGCGAATTCCCGGCGATAAGCCAGAAGGAATCCTTTAATAGGCGCGCCACCGTTGTCGCCCTGCTTCCATTGCAGCTGGATAGCGTCGGTCGTCGTACCGGTCGCCAGCAGAGTTGGCGATGTCGGCGGTACTATACGTAAAGTTTACCAATTAGAAGTTGGCGCGCCACTCGCGACGAAACAGCAGCCAGACTCGCTCGTGCGCACGCGCGCTAGCGCGAGCGCGCTAAGTGAGATACGTCCCCGGCTCTTGCGCGCGCGAATAAGAATTCATGGGATAATAGAGCCGAGTTATCCTCGGCAAGGCTCGCCTGCTGCTCGAGTGTGCGCGCGGAAGTGCGGCGCTCTCCGCTTTCGAGGAGGCGTCCGCGATACCTTTGATCAAAGTTATACGAAAATTGCAATTTTGCTTAATACAACGGGGATCGTTACAGGGTACACAGGGGTGAGGCGCAGCGATATCGCGAGCGTTATCCGCTCGTTCTCCGAGCAGTTAGGACGCGATCCCGGGATCGCGGCGGCGAAGATTAATAATAAGGTAAGTAACAGCCGCATGCGCGTAGTTCCAACCCTTGTCGCGCGACCTACCCTGTATCTGCAGCGTGTACGTTATCTCGTCGGTGCCGAGCGAATTCTTCGCGTGACACGAGTAATTGTCCTCGTGATTCCTCTGCACGTTTCTCAGAGTCAGGGTGTTGTCCGGACCCACGTCCGACCTGCAAAACTCATCTCCGTGAGGCTCGCTCCGTGAGCTCTCTATCCTTTCGTTTCGCACTTACTTTTGATGCAGCTTCGTGTCGGCGCGCCGCCATTCGACGCTCGGCCGCGGATCGCCGACGACCAGGCAGGCCATATTCACGTCCACCCGCCACGGCACCACGATGGCCATGCCGAACGATATTATGGCAGCTGGAACTAATTAAAGGACTCCCGTTACGAGTCTACATTCGTGCCATTTACGCGCCCGTAACGCGCCCACCGCAAACCCGACGTTACCAAAAAGCCGTAAATACGCGCGCTCACGCTCGCTTACGATCCGCGAATATTTCATCTCGCCGATGTGCATCGCGTTCCCGCGAAAACGGCTCTCCTCGCCGGACGCGCCGGTTCCGGACGCCAAATCAGCTCCCGCTATCGCGGAGTCTGATATAGAATACTCGATCCAAGTGCTCACGAGATGTCCGTCGCGATGAAGTTTCATTATGGCGGAATGAGGGAAATTTCCGACAAGCCGAATTGACGCACGAAATTCGCGGAACAATTCGAGCGATTCGGGGACTTCAAGCCTGTTTCGAGCTTTAAATTGTTCGATTAAATAATTGTTATTAATCGATTGTCGAGTGGTTATATCGCTTCGCATTCTTTCACGTCTCTCTCTCTCTCTCTCTCTCTCTCTCTCTCTCTCTCTCTCTCTCCTCCTCTTTCTCTCCCTTTCCAAAAATACACGGAAATATCGAATCGTTGCTCCTGGGCGTTCGTTCGTTCGGGTAACTCGATTATGGAACTCGTTCTCGGATCTATGAATCTTTCCTACAAAGCTAAACTACTCTCACCGGTGCTGCTGGGTTGAAGTTTGATGACCGGCGTGCTCGAACCCTGGCCAACCTTGGTCGATGCCGTGACCCACGCCTCGTAGGACTCGTGCGCCTTCAGGCCGGTCGCCTCGTGGTGCAACTTCTGCGCGGGCAGGACGCTCTGAGTGATCTTCACCTCCTGGCCCTGGCTCAGCACGCGTATGTAAACGATGTACTGGATGAGCACCCCGTTCGGCCGTCGCGGTGGCAGCCAGGATATCACGACGGCGTTCTCGCCGCTGACTACTGCCTTCACCCGCTCCGGCGCATCGGGAACTGCCGACACGGAATTGACAATTGCCACGCTCGCCGATAGCCCTCGATCATAGAACGCGCTCGGTTTAGCAGGAGCAGGTCGTCCGCGCGAAACGAGCTCCGCTCGTGAAATGAAATCAGATCGTGCAAAGTTCAAGAAGTATAAATGTAGCAATCGCGAAGAAAGTGTAGATGTAGATACAGTTGTAAAAGGCGTATCCGTAAATCTGCTGAAACGAATGTTACATGAATCTGCTCCGTTTTCGTTCACGAACGTTTCCCGAAGGGAAAAATCTCCTTTCGCGAAAACGCGCTAAAGGGCCGCAGGAAGGATTACGAGACTCTCGCGGAACGATCGACTATCCACTCGCGATTTACCGGTCTCTCCGGTGGTGCAGGACACGGGGTTGCTCGCGACGCCTTCCCCGACCTTGGTGTAGGCGAGCACTTGCACGGTGTAGTTGGTGTATGGGGCGAGCGTGTGCAGGACCGTGCTGAGTGCGTGACTGATTTTCGTCTCTCTGCCGGTCTGCGAGTCCGACGCGGCGCCGCTCGCTGCCTCGTACAGTAGCTTGTACCCCTGCACGACCCCGTGAACTTTCTCGGAAGGTGGCGGTTTCCAGGTCATCTGGATGTTCTGACCATTCAGTGCGGCGCAAGCTACATTCTGCGGTGGCGCACTTGGAACTACGTAAATCAGATTGTACCGTAAATCGCTATAGCGACTCGTCCCCCCCCTCTCTCTCTCTCTCTCTCTCTCTCTCGCTGTGTGCGTTCGCGAGTCTCAAAAATTAATTAACCATCGTTAATCTTATTAACGTTATCGACCATCGCCGACCGCGTCAGCTCCGACCGATCGTATTTACATTGTCATCGAGCGCGGCGGGATTCGCGAAAACAGGCCTCGACGCCATCTCATGGATTGTAATTCCGGTTAATGAACTGTAATTCAAGTTATATCCGCCGGACAAAAGGGATCAACAAGAAATTACTGTTATCAAAGATAGATTTCATAATGTTCGGCATACACAGGGCCGGCGTAAAAGCTCGCTCTATAAATCAATATCGTTACGCAAATGATTGCCGTTGCTCAACATTATGCATTATATACCGCGGCGCGGCATGTTTGCACAATGGCGCGCTATTATGACAAACTTTATATTATATTATATTATTAATTCGTAATGCGGCACTTGATTTCATCATTTGTGATTCCCTATTACGCGCGGCGCGTAATCGAAATGCAACGGCGACCACTTCAAAGCGCCGCGCCGTAATTGCCTTGTTTAACGCGCCGGCTGTCTTCCGTTTATTCGCAAATCCCGCAGATCTGCCGTCGACGAGGAAGCGGAAGGGAGCTCTTTTTCCACTTACCGTCCTCGAACGTGTGCGCCATCACGGGCTCGGATCCTGGACCGTCTCCCTTGCTATTGAACGCCTTCACCACTATGCTATATTGGGTGTATTTCCTCAGACCGGTTAGCCTGTAATCGTGCGAGCCGTCCCCATTTCCCGTGATTCCCACTCGCGTGCTGTTCGTCGATTGATCGTTCCTGAAATAAAGGTACGCGAACGGGTCCGGTTCGTCATTTCGAGAAGGACCTTCAACGGTCCGCGCGGTGTCCATCGCGCGAATCGGGACTGTTTGAAGGTAAGGAGAGACGGCTCTCGCAGGAAGTTGCCCTTCCTTCGCATTTTTGCACAGTCTCGGAATGTGCGATTCGCCCGAAATTCGTCTCTGCTCGTTATAAAGTTAACGGGCCAACAGACGGTATTAAAAAAAAAATACGTGCGCATGCATTCGTTCTTCTCTCGCGCGTTGTCACGCTATTACTCGAAAGTTAGTGCCGTCAAAGAACGGGAAATCCGCGGCTTTCGCGTCGCGCCGGCAAAGTCTAGCGGAAATCGCGCTCGTCGTTCGCATTTATTACGGCATCCCGCCGTCCGATTCGAGTATAATGGGATAGGTAACAATCTCGAAACTCAATGGACTACGAAGCTCGAACAAAGGGCATTTTAAGAATTCATGCTGCTTACTGCGAGACCGTCTCGTTCAAATACGGTCCAAGTGTGATCAAAGTATAATCCAGTTATTCCGCTCTGAAATTTCACAGCGCAAACATTTCACTCCGTCCGTACATAATTCAATAAGTTCCGTCATATCGCCCGAAGACATCAATACCATTCCGCGATAAAGCAGTAAAGCTCGCTTCCACGTCCGCGCGTGCCAATTTGAAAAATTCGTCGGCGCAAAGACAGAAAAACGCTCGCGTTTATATCCGGGAACGGTATAGGGGCGAGTGGTGAGATTGTCAGCGATCGTTGCGATTCATTAATTTTCGCTCCGGGCGATCGGGCTGTAAAACTGACCGGGCTGTCGCGAGCGTGAATTTCGCGCGCGTGTCACGCCGCTCGCTCCGCGTAAATTCGCTCGGATGCGCGCCGACCCGCGCGATCCGACTCGCTGACCCTATCATCGCGATCATTGTCGCGCGGGACTCGGCCGGATGACGGACGCGCATCATCCGCGGAGGCGCGCGGTTCAAGAGCAAGCGGCAAGCAAGGCTAACGATACCCGAGGTTGGTGTAGCCGATGGTGTATCCGAGCAGTTCGCCGTTCCACAGGGATCGATCCGGCGGTTGCCACGTGATCTTGAGCTGCTGCGGGCCCAGGGGTTCCACGCTGACGTGCCTGGGCGGTCCACCGGGCACCTCGCCGTCCGTCTGCACCTGTTCCGAAAATTCCGATACGCCCGCGAGGCGCACGTGGAGATTAAGGGACGACGAACGTCTCGCGGTAACGTCGCGCGATCGTTTCATGGCTCGTGATAGTGTGACACGGTTGCTCACTCTCTCCCTCCCTCTCTCTCTCTCTCTCTCTCTCTCTCTCTCTCTCCCTCTCTCTCTCTGATTTTCGATTTCATGCTCTCTCCGATTGACTCTCTGTCGACAATGTGCAATGTGACGCGTGACGCTTGCGCGTGTGCGTGCGCGTGTATGTATGTGTGTGTGTGTGTGTCTGTATGAGGGCGGGTACTGTTTGATACTGACATGAAGGATGTCGCTTGGCGCTGATGTTCCAAGATGATTTTCCGCAAGCACCCGAAAGTGGTAGGTAGTCGCGGGTTTTAGGGACGATACCAGAGCGACCGTGTTGTCTCCGGCTACCAGCTGCTGCGTGTTGTGCTCATGCCACACGTCTTTCCAGCAAAAGGCAACAACGCTTAGAAGGATGCAACATCAGGTTCTCTTAGGCGGCTAATCGAGAGTCTCGCGAGGCGAGGCGCGACCCAGCGGCGGGAAGCCCCGACATGTCTTTCGAGATTCGCGATTCGGCTCTCGTCGATTCATCAAGGAACGGGGAGATCGGAAAATCGAGCCCCGGCGTGATGAATGGACAGATCGATCATGCTACCAGCAGGCACTTTGATGGAGGATGATACGGGGGCGGCTCTTGAAACCGGCGCGCTAAAGGTTGCCGCGCCGATAAGGCTCGCCGATAAATATTGGACGCACGGCCAGGCATGCACGGCGCGTGCACGGAAAAGTGCTCGCGGATTGAACATCGATTCCAGATCGCGGAACACCGGTTTCGACCGGTTTCGGCAACGTCGAGGCGAGAGGCCGCACCGAGAGCACTTTGTCGGTGGCGGTGCACGAATTACCTAGATAATAATTCACCGGCGATGCTTATCGCGATGAAATACGTATCTCGCGGTGCAATTACACGTGCGAGCATCGGGCGCGGGGAATTTATCATCGTTCGGCCGGGAATCTCGATCCTCGCGAGAGACTCGATTTCGGTAAGGGCGATAATAATTCTCGACGGTGCTTGCCTCAAGAACATGTTTTATGCGCGTTAACACCACGACGCCTCCGTGCCCCTTCGTGCGTTAAGTTCGATAATTTAACACCGCCGGGGAGACTCGAGTCGATTAGGCGTAAATGAGGACATCCAAAGTTAACGAGCGGCCACGGCGCGGAGGCGTTTCAAAGAGAAGTTTGCGCCATGAAAATAGGACGGCCAGGGGACGGAAGAGGGGCTGAGAGGGCTCGTCTCGAGGTGGTCGACGGGTGTAAAACAAAGACGCGGCGGAGGGAAGATTCGCAAACGACTTTACAGAAAACTTTGACTCGGCCGTTGTAATGAAAACCGCCCAGTCTCCGAGAGATACTTGGCGGTACTCATATATACATGTCTGTATGTGTGTGTACACGTGTATACAGTTCGCTTCGGCGAAATAGAGCGTTCCCTTTGTACCACGATAAATTACCCGACGATACAGCCGAGCGTGCCAATTATACGATTCGATAATTACGACCTGCAGAGTCGACGAGATGGAAAAGAAAGCTCGAAAAGCTGGAACAACGCGTATGACGAGCGTAAGCTGCCCTATTCGAAACGAATAGGGCAACAAACAGAACGCGCGGAGGAAGAGTCCCCGCATAACGTGCCGGAGGTGCGCTAGAAACGTAAAGCCGAGGGGACGAGCGCGCGCTCTCTGAAGGAATCGATCAGCGAGACGCGAATCGAGACGCGATTTCTCGCTCGGTCGCGCGAGGGAAACAACGAGCGCGAAATCGCGAAACCGGTCGGACGGACTCGCCGCGCGTTGTCACGCGAAATCAACTACACGAGAGACGCGGAAATGTAATTAGCACTGCTCTTGACAGCTCGTGCGACAGAGCGCATCGCGTTACGTCGCGCGCGCGCATCCTCGAGTGCGCGAAACGGCCGTGTTATGAGGGAAAACATTCGGCCGATGTCTGGCGGAGTTGGCGCGCGAGATGAAACAACATTTCCAGCAAAATGGAAAACACACTCGCGAACAATGCGCGCATTACCGCGCATTGTCGATGTTCGGATTAATCCGATTTCTGCCATTCCGTCCCGCGAAGCGCGCCCTCCAAGTGTCGAGCGGCTGTCTTTAGCGAAACCGCAAGCGAAGAGAGAGATCGCGATATCTTGGCCTCGCTGACTACACTTTCGCAAGCGACAACGGACACCTTCAGGTCGCCGCGTGCGCTACGTAAATTTTGGATTCCTCGGAATTTATTCTCACGTAATCCGGCAATTAAAGCGTTAAATATTTCAGCGAGCAAACAGCCACTGGAGAGGCACGCGTTCTACATTCATGAAATTATCACTCAACCGATAAAGTACACGTTACATCGTTATCGTATTAATGAAGATTCGATCATTCGCACTCTCGCTCGTCCGAATTTCCTGATCCGAGTCCGAGCAAGGAAAACAGCGCGGGCCAGGCCGGCGGAAGCCACGAGATAAATCCAAAATAAATCTCAAACGAATAGCGGGACATGGAGGAACGTCGACGGATAAATGATTAATGACGCCAGACCGGTGAAAGCCGCCGGCGTTATCCTCGAATAACGCTTTCGGGGCCGAAGACATCGCCGTGTTAACTCTGACGTTCAATATGATATTCCCGCGCAGATGATAGAAATGCCAAGCACAACTGTGAGACGCACACGTATACATATAATGACGATGGATCGAGAATGCAATGGGGCGCAAATATACCATATGCTTGTACATCGATGCTCTTTCCTCTCTCTCTCTCTCTCTCTCTCTCTCTCTCTCTCTCTCTCTCTCTCTCTCTCTCTCGCTCGCTCGCTCGCTCGCTCGCTCTGCTCGCATCGGCGTTGCTATCGTTTCCCAGCGAGCACAAAAATCGGCGGAATTATCTGCCGTGTTGCACGCCGCCGCAAAGATATTTATTATCGGTACTAATCGCGCGCGCGCTAACGCGGCAAATAGAAAATTATCCGAACGTTTTTAATCTTTCACGTGGATTTGTATCCGCTTCGGATACAAGCCGATACGGCGAATCGCCACGCGCTGAGATCAAAGTTTAAACTTTAATTTCAATATCTGAGCTGCACTGATCGGCCGGCTTCTCGATCGCGAGATATCATTTGCATCGTATCGCACGTGTCGGGGCGACGCCGTCATTGCTCCGGCTGTCAATTTACGAGATTCGGGGTAAATCCAATCGTCGCTTCCACTCGCGATTATCGCGCTCGTGCGTGTGCATATGGAAACGAGTAGCCGAGTTAAACTGGGAAATCACCCGTGCGGAGCGTGAGACTTTCCGAGTATTAAACACGTTCCCTCCATAGGATGCAAGCCTCACCTCGCGTCCTCTCAGAATGGCGCGTGTCCTCGTATCTCGCGAAAGCTCGCGGGAATGCGTTTAAAAATACAAAGCCCCCGCCGACAGCGGGCTCTCGTGCCTTCGCGCCGCAGTTGCGTCAATCTCAAATTTGACGTCTGCAGCAGCCCCGAGCTCCAAAAAGAAAAGAAAAAAAGGAGAAAAAAGCTATTTCCCGTAATATTCCGAGACAGAGCGCGAGGACTGCGCGCGACAGTCACGCGCTTAACGAATCGTGCGGCCACGGTGCTTCCGGTCGAGAGATCGTAACGAGAGAGCGGCTCGCCGTCGACTCTCGATCGATCGACGCTCGAGTACGGCGGTGGTGAAAAATAGAGGGAAGGGAAAGGAGCAAGGGGAGGGGTACGCGTACCTTGGGCCTCCTTGTACTGCAGGATGTAGTTGGTGATGGGCGAGCTGGCGTGGTTGGCGTCGCGGTCGCTTGCCGGCGACGACCAAGCCAGCAGGATCGACCGGCTGCCTTGCTCGGCCACGTGGAGGTTTCGCGGGAAATCGGGCGGCTCCTGCACCAGCAGGTGGATGGTAGCCTTGTCGTGGCCGTAGGCGTTCGCGGCGACGCAGACGTAGTCGCCGCGGTCCATGTGGCTGGCCTGCACGATCCGCAGCTCGCTGCTGACGCGTCCCGATGCATCCACCGTGTTGTCCACCTCGTACCTGGGCGGCGCGATTAATCGATACGCGAGGCGATCGAGGCGAGAGAGCGAGGATCATTGTTTGTCGAAAGCAGATCGCGCTGTAACGAGCGCTTCAATCCCGTCCAGAGAGCCGCGCGACGCGTTGCCGTAAAAATCGCGTCTGCCGAGGACTGACGATCTCGCTCGGAAGCTGCGAATTCCGAAGGCGGATCTAGCATCCGCTAGATTTTCCTGTCGCGTCGCGGCAAATTGAACCATCGCGAGAACAGGCCTTCACCGTTTCCTCATGCGATTCTCCTCGTCGCTGAAGAACGCGGCGTTCCTCTTTTCCCAGAGGAAACGGAGGCCGAATGTAAGAATGTAAGGCCGTCCCGTAAAAACGCGAACGAAATGGGCGTCCGTAATTCGCGAGCCCGCGCTAATTACATAATGAGCACTAGACTAAAGCTTCAGCGTGACTGCGGCACGTAGCGCGTTCAAATGCAAGCTCGGGTTTATTTTAAATCACTCAGTTGGAATCCGCTGCGGTTGAATGGCACGTATCGAAAGACTGTCCGCGCGAGATCAACTTTTGACCGCGAGATATCAGATCCGTTTTAAACGCGTTCAAAACGAGCTCCCGAATTCATATCGATTCCCGGTACGTATCGATTCCGTGAAGTCCAGAGGGGTTACCAAACGAGAATAATAATCTCGATTGATTTTTGCATTTAACGGATTGATGCTTACGATTGCTGTACGATTGACGATACGTGCGCTAGCAAGCGCCGCCGCGCAATTAATTTCAATACGAACCTAACGTCGTAATTAGGATCGATCTTGCTGTCACGAGCACGCCAGCTGAGATCAAGAGGCGCGTCTCCTTCGGCCTCGCAGCGCAATGTCGCTCCCTCCCCTCGTCGCACCGATTCCTGCCTCGTCCTCACTGTCACCTGAGGGCCCGCTGCAGCGAGAATTTTTGTCGAGATTACTGCGGCTCTCGCGATGAATATTCTAATGGCAAAGCAATTATCATAAACAATGAAGTAACGTGGCTCTCTCTCTCTCTCTCTCTCTTTATTTTTTTTCCGTTCTCCCTTCTTTCGCGTTCTGCTGATAAGCGGGCGACTTAATCCCCGCCGGAGAATTATGAACCTGTTTGCGCGCCGAAAGCGCACGGTCGATCTACGATCTCTTTGTTATGCGCGCGTTTATTTCCCAGCTGGAGCGGAAGAAAAAAAAAGGAAAAAAAAAGGAAACAAGAGGAGGATCAATTATCGACCGCGTGTGATGCCGCGTGGAACGAACACACGCGCGCACCCTTCACAGGGCGGCTTTCATCCGGTGATGCGAAGCAATTATCCAGTGACGAATATTGTAGTAATGCTATTGAATTTCTGGCGGACATACCGTGCGCGTATTCAAATTAACAAATTTATTAAATTCATGACCGTCGCGTTACGCGTCAGCCACGCGCGCGTGCAATGAACGAATTGAATTCCACTTGCTCTTCCTCCAAAGCGATCCTCCACAGATAATTCAATAAGAGAGAGAGAGCTCGCGGCGTTTCCCCGCGTAGCCGCGTAACAGCCGAAACGACAATTTATCAGCGCGCGCACTTTTCCCAACCCGACCAAGTCGGGGGGAGGCACTCCCTCCTGCTTTCGATCATCCGGATCGAATTACGATCTTCCGGCCTAATCCCGGATCTCCCGCTAGGAGACCGCCGTTCTCCGGATGCTAACTCCAGGTTATGTGAATATTTTACCGTGAACCGTTAGCCGAATGAGCTTGCTGAGGCCAGGCCCGATGCCGTTGCTCGCCTGGCACAGGTAGAATCCGGCGTGATCTCGCGATACCCGCGGGATCACTAGGGATCCGTTCCTGGCCACCCCGACACCCTCCGTGCCGCCGTATCCCAGCTCCCTGTAGTCGCCTGGAGTTTCACCTAGTGCGCAAGGACACATCTTTACATCCCTGTGCATAATTCACGCATTCACGAGAATCATCGTCGATGAGTTCTCTCTTTCTTTCTCCTTCTCGCCTCCCTCCTCCCCTCTCTCTCCCCCCCCCCCCCTCTCTCTCTCTCTCTTCCGCTGGGACCTCGTTAGAGACCCGTGGACTGATATTTCGAGTACGAAGTATTCGTACTTACCAGCAGACATCTTCGAGCCGCAACCGATCGAAAGAGCGGACGGTACTTTCAAAGGATGCAAATATTTAGCAAAATGTTAAGTTTAACGGCACTCCGACGTTGATGAGTAATCAGCATTCGATTTCAGAGGGAACTCGATGCGAAATCGTTCGCAGTTGCAGCTGTTCGTCGCGTTCGCCCCAACGCGAGACACCGTTGTCCGGTTTCCGTTCGCTCATTACCGCCGGCGGCGATTTAAGCGTCGCGAACAAAGGCGCGCGGGAAAAAAGCCTGCTGAAATTGCGGGGCGTCTTAAACGCATCCCCGAATACATGGATGCCCAAGCGAGGATTGCGAGGATTGACGTGACGCGCCGGAAGCTAAGCACGAGCTCGCCTTTTGCCGCGAGCACTTTATTCGCTTATTCCGCGCCTTTGTAAATAAACGATGCAACGATGCGGAGGGGAGGGGAGGGGAGGGTAGGCGGCGGGAAATGTATCAAAGCCGCGTACGCGCCGTCCGTCGCGGTAACTTCAAACGGTAAAGATTTACTGGGCGGAAGCTCACCCACCGGCTAAGGTAAACCGAACTACTTTGAAAGCATTACTTTTGAGTAATCAGTCCTTCCGCGCGCGCCACTCCTCGCGAGAAATTATACGTCTTATCAAAAGTCGCTGGCAATCGCGGCGGAAACGCCCGCGGCACGCTCGGCCGACGTAATTGCCGTATTCCTTCATTCGGTTCGCCGCTGCGCGGCGAGTGGTAACTATATTAATAAGCGCGAATTTAACGGAACCGCTTGCGCAGTTCGGCGTCGCGTTCGTTCACGCCGGCGAAGCGTCTTTCCGCGAGCGTGTCCTTTCTTTCTCCGCGCCGCCGTTCGAATCACGCCGATCGAAGCCTGTCGTTTCGCCAATGACGGCGAACGAGGAACACAAACGTCCATCTCTGCGGAGCGTCTTTGTAACTCGGGAACGATGCAGTTACAGAGAGATTTCATCGCGAATTCCGCTGTACGCGGTATCATTTGGAAAACGGTATCGCGAAAAGCGCGGCACGCTCGCGGCGCGCACCGATGCGCGCGATGTAACACGATCGCGCAAACAACTCGCTGAAAGCATTCTGCGAGCGCAGAAGAGTTGGCCGTTTGCCGCAGTTAATTAAAATCAACGAAAAATAATCCACTTGGTAACAGTCTCATCACTTTGACGAGCGGCGGCATACCGGCGTGCCCAGACGAGCGCGCGTGGCCATCTCTCTGTCTCTGCACTCTTTTCTTCCTTTTTTTAATCTTTCTCCCTTTTCTCTTTTGCAGTCCGACGCAGCCGCGGGGCTGGTGGGCGATTGGCCGCGGAAATAAAATCAGGATAAACGGCGAGGAACCGTAGCGTCACAAAGCCGGAATTGCGGCGGGGAAAATGGCCGCGGCGAGGGAAGAAATCGCCCGCGGCGGAAGAAACGGAGCGTTTACTTCCGCGAATCCGCGATCAGCGAATCCGCGGGCTGATGAAACTAATTAGCCGTTCGCTTACTTCTGACTGCGTCGCACCTGATCGCAGCGGAGTCCCTGATTGATTACGCTTGCCCTCCCCCCGTCCCCGTTTCCCCGCCGGTTCTCGGGCGGCCGCGTCGCGAACTTAAAACGAAAATGACGCGAGGCAGCTCGCGAACGAGCCCGCCGCGGCTAATCAGCGCGGATGCAAGACGAAAATCAGGCAAACGTGCTAATACTCGTTGACGCGCCCGCACAGCGAGTTAACGGGGTCAGGTCAGACGACGAGTTGGGACAGGGAGAGGGGGAGGAATGGAGAGGAGGGATAAATGTTCCGCGCGCTGACACAGCGAGATCCGCGCGCATGCATCGCAGGCGTAATTCGCGTCAGGGCGATAATTCGCGGAGAGAGGAACGGCCAGCGTTTACGTTAAAAGTATGTCGGAAGTCGGCTCCTCTCCTCCGTTAGGAATAGCCATTACGTGTTATTTACAGAGGTCGGGATGAACATTCTCATTTCTCGCGCCACGCCGGAGACGTAATACGTCTCCCGCGATGCTGGCAGGGAAACGGGAAGGTAGAGAGAGAGAGATGGATGGAGGGAGCTTCTTTCCTCGCATCCCAAAGGCGGCTTCCAGCCCTTCTCCCCTTTGGAGGACTCGTGACTTACCGATAGATTGCTTCCAAGTCACAGTCGGAATGGGGAATCCTTCGGCCTGACAGGCGATGGAGACGCCGTGACCTACAACCGCGTTCTGGTCGATAGGTTCCACGGTCCATCTGGGCGGTACTAAAAATACGAACGGATTGGCTTAAAATCTCGCAGCTCCTCGCACGCACGAATCCGCTATCCGACTGAATTTTACGCGGGATTATCGCCGCCTCGTTTCCATCGCCGCTTATCCATTCGTTTCGTTCATTTTCTCGTAAACCCGCGAGAACCCGTCTCGATTACTTACTCGCGCGACTCGTCGATAGTGTGCATCGAATCTCGGTGTCGACAGAGAGCTCGCACGCACTCGCGTGCGTGTATACGATGCGCGGGCGTGTCGATAAGTGTCGACAAAATTCGCGACTAACTCGACCAACTCGGATCGGCGAAAATCTCTCCGTTGCAAATTCACTGCAAATTCATCATTGCTAATTCCGCGTGATCGTTTAAAATATCAGGAGTCTCCACGCGCAATCTCTACCGCAATCTCGCGTCATGTCCTAGAAACAATAACCAGCGTCAGCTGGTATCGATTTTCATTCCACGGCCCGATCGTGATTTTATCTCCCATCATTTCGGTTAAAATCTCAAAATACATATAACGCAAAACGGGGCTATTTACTTGACCAGTCGTTCGCCTCCTCGTATTGTTCAGACGTCGATCGATACCTCGGCGGGGTTCGACGGATACCAGCGGCGATAATCGAATTAACGTTTTGTCTAGTGTGTTAATAATTACGTAACGCATGCATCCTTCTCTCGCGCTCTTTATGAATGGACTATGTATATATACTTACGCGATCAGCACTGAAAATCATGTAACGGCGTTATTGTTATTACTACGAGAGAGATCCATAGCGACTAAGTTACTTGAATTGACGATGTCGATGTAGTATGTGTGTATGAATATATTTAAAAAAAAAAGAAAAAAGAAGAAAGGAGACAAACAAACGAGGGTATTCTTCGGTCACCTAACTACGGTCTCAATTTTCATCAAGAATCCAGGCAGTGTTAAATATATATCTATATATTCATGTGTCGTGGAAATAATAGAAATTTCGTGAAAATCATCGGAAATAAAAGAAGATAAAGGGAACGGCATGCACGTAGTTTGACGCTGACTGAGAGACCTTTACTAGATTCTACTGGCTAAATCAAACGATCTATGATAAAATCATGGGACACACGACGGTGGAAATGTAAAGGGGAGGAGAACGCATCTTAACGAAAAATCGTAATATAAAACACAACGAGAGTATGAATGAGACAGTAAGAGAAAGAGAGAGAGAGAGAGAGAGAGAGAGAGAGAGAGAGAGAGAGAGAGAGAATCTCGATACGGATCGAACTATAAATATATGTCGAAAAAGAGCAATAATACACATAATAATACGAGTATATGGAACGTAACGTCATGCAAAGAATGCAAAGTTCGTCATTAATCAGTAAGTAACGTAACGACGCAAGCATTCCATTCCAAGTAAATAGAGAGAGCCTGCGAAGGCGGACGTAAATATAAAAATGCTTCTCTCGCCAAACAACAGGGGGAGGATTCGGAGGAGGGGAGGGGTAGGTGAGATGGGGGCGGCGGAAAGGAGAGGCAACGGCAAACGCAAACCGAAAATACCGTGTGTAGTAATACAGAATACGCCGGGGGGACAACCGGGGAAGGGTGAAGATGAAAATGGAGGGGGAGCGAGCGGGACAGGGTGGGGGGTGGATTATGTGTCGCCGGTTTTTTACTTCAATTCTTCCATCGTCATTCCAAGTCGCCCTCGTCCGAGATCGGACGGACGGGGGGCAAGGGAACGGAGGGGAGGCCGGGAGGGAGAAGGGGAGGAGGAGGGGGGAGGAATCAGGGAGATGACGAGGACAGGTTTCAACTACGCGAACGCATGCTTATGCACACTCGTCTCATAGACAACGTTGTTGCATCACATTAGCACAACCTTTCGAATATATCCAACTCGCTACTCAGGATACTCTACCTAGTACACTCGCGAACACGTTCCCTTAAGAATCCGAGAACACGACGTGGGGAGTTACGACTACACGACGCTCCTCGATACCGGGATCCCCCGATTTTCTCTGCTCCTACGCTGCGCTCCCGTGAAGCGACGCTACGCTCGTGAAGGGGAGCAAGAGATGCGGACGAAGGAAGAAAGGAGAGGGAAAGTGTCAGATAACGTTACGTTCGGCTGGCCGGACGTAAATCGAAGGAGTCTAGAGCGATGCGTGCGCGGGCGTGCGTGAGTGCGTGCGTTCGCCGAGTTACTCCTCTCGCTCATCGAGAGGCGTGCGTGCGAAATTTCTCCCCGCGTGAAAGCCAAACGGCAACGCGATCCTCCGCTGCTCCAGCAGCGACCGCGGCTGCTGGCCGGGGCGGAAAAGTCGAAACGATCTCGACGGGGGGGGGGGGGGCGGCATGCACAGAGAAGTGAAGTCGGCGATACGTCTGTATCGTGATCGTGCGCGCGCGATCTCCTTTTCGTCGCTCGCATCGCGCGGTGCGAGCTTAGAGACGAAAGCGAAGGGCGAAGGAAAGATCGGGATATGGCGGCACCGTGCCAGGTACGTCGTCTTCGACGGCGCGACTGCGAAATTCCGAATGCGGACTTATCGATCTCTCTCCCCGCTATTCCGCGTTTACTGAAAGAAGCTCAAAGTTAACGGCTCATGAGGATGATCGACGGAGGTTTTCGCCGGATCCCTTCTCTCGGAACTCACCGGGCTGCCGTTAGGGCTTTTAAATGCGCGGAACAGGCTCAGCCTGTCGTGCGAACGGTGACCGATGGCAGGCACGGCACGTCCGAGAGCACCTCGCGAGTGTTCGAGAGAAAGAAGATGGAGCTCGCGAGACGCGGCTGGATGCGAGTAATAGAAGCCGGAGCCGAGTGGAGGCAGTGGCATGAAAAAAGATATCGGGGCGCGTAAGATTGCATCGAGATGCAGCGAGATGCAGTTCGCTTGTCCGCGTGCGCAGAGGTGCAGAGGTATTGCCCGTAGGTACCCGCGGCACCGAAAAGTGCAGTGCTATGTTCGGTCTATTCCGTCGCATGATGAACACAAAGCGAACTTGAAAGCGCATTGCCTTCCATTTGACAGACAGTGCAAATATTGCGAGTATCTCGTGCGCGTCTGTTGTATTTTCACGGGGACATAACGCGCCCATGGCCAACGGCTCGGGAAATTCGACTGCGCGAGAGAATGGAGCGTCTCGTCGCTGGAACATTTTCCCTCGGCGAGTCCGCGAAAAGTTTCGTGATTACGTCGAATCAAGTCGTCGCGCTTAATCATGTCAGGCTGCGCTTTCCTACATTCAATTTGCCGGGATGCAACGGATCTAATTGCGATCTCGCTACTTGCCACTTCCTTTGATGTTTGCTCTCGAAAAAACTGCAGCAGCTTTGTACGTTGCAATTCGTTTGCGAGGCGCGCGAGGCGCGCGACCCGCTCTCCGGCGATCTCTGTGTGGTCGAGAAATCGTATCGCGCTTTGAGAAAATTCCTTTGCCGGCGTTCCAGCGACGTTCGCTCGGAGATCTTTAATGGCTTTCGGATACCGGCAACCTGGCGACCCCCGCCTATCTTATACGCATTAGATACGCTCGCCATTGCGTGGCGGCTAATGTACGTGTGGACTCGCGCGTGTATACGGTGCTCTCGATGCTCGTTCCATAGCGCAGATATCCATGTCACAGAATTCAAATTGGACGGATAGAAATGCATGCATCAAATGCATTTCTCGTCGATAATGAGATATCGGGAAACCCGTAATCCAGCGAAACCCGTCAACGATTGATCCTCGAAACCATTTCAGACATCTCATTTTTGATGATATATCGGATCCACGCACACGCGCGCGCGCACACACACATGTATATGTGTGTGCCCGTGCGTGTATTCCGACTAGTTTTTCTTTATTCCCTCTTTTCGACATTTTCTATACAGGAACTCGGGGAACTGAGTCAGAATCAATTGCCCATTTATGACGTGTCTCTATATTTACAAGTTCCAAAGTGGAGCGGAAATATCGTCGAAAATGTTTTGCCTCTTGAGTTTTGCACTTTCATGAGTATCTTGTCGTGTGATTGAGGAACATCTTTCCCGGAAGTGCTCGTGCTATTTATGCGGATGCGCTAAAACGCTTCGCGCGTGGATCGCGTATGCTTTCCCGCGACTCCAAGACTCATGCATGCACATAATTCCAGAGGAGAGCAGCTTTGATTCCCATCACATCGAAATCTCTCACGACGAAACTTTTACGCTCGCGCCGCAACGGCGGGAGAGATTTTAAGACTTTATCCAACTTACGTTACTCGAAGACGGCATCGGGTGAAGGGAGCGATGTCTCAAATTGGCGAAATCAGATACTAACGTATAAGATTACGACCCGATGGATAGGGAACCCGTATCGCAAGTATCCCATCTCGAGGGATGTCATCAACGGCTCGGGGAAAGGTCGGCTGACTAACCCGGAAGATGAGAGCGGATTAAAAATATAGAAAAAAAAGAGGAAATCCCGGATAAACCCTGTCTCCTCGAATTCCGCGCTATGATAACCGTCCTGCATATCCATGTATGTGCGTACACTCGCGTGTGTACTCACGTATTCACACCTATGCGCGGAAAAAGTGGGACGAAATTGTGAGAGAAGAGATTAAGAGAAAGAGAAAGAGAAAGAACCAGAGAGAAAGAGCATCAGAGAAGGAGAAAAAAGAGAAAGAGGGAAGAAGAAGAAGAAGAAGAAGAAGAAGAGAGAGCGAGAGAGAGAGAGAGAGAGAGAGAGAGAGAGAGAGAGAGAGAGAGAGAGAGAGACAGAGATAGAGAGGCAGAGGAAGATAGCGAGAAGAAAGGCCGTCATTTGTACGGACGCATTATGTACACAGTTTCCTTACGACTACCATGTCAGTTTTTTCTCGGGACACCAACCAGCGACTGAGAGGCTGGTCGAGTGCTCGGCCAGGCCAGCGACGTTGCTGATCTGGCACGTGTAGTTGCCGCTGTGGCTAGCGCTGACGCTATTTATCGTGAGGATGCTGGAAAACGGCGGATAGTCGCTTATCTGTATGCCGTTGCTGGTCTCGACGGTAGCAGCGGCGGTCTGGACCGACGACACCGATGTACCACCGTCACTCGATCTGACCTGAATCGGTTTCTCGTCCATCAACCACGTGATGTTGAACGGCTGGTCGCCCTGGCTCGTCGTACACATAAGCTGTGTCCGCATCCCCTCCATCACACCGTTTCCGAAATAAAACGGCGAGATCCGCGGCGGAACTATAAACGTTTGTGACATGATAATGGTGTTTGTGTGTCCTCCTGGCGGCTGGGCAGGGCCGGCCGTTGTTTCGCCGCACCTAAATAAGTAACTCTAGCCGTGCCGAGATTACCCTCTCGCTCCTTGTCAAGCGACGAGACGAGGGGTGGGATCGTCACCGCATGCAACGCGTTACCGCGAAATCGCCCCCGTAAGTCATCTCCCGTTCACGCGGCGTTACTTATCGGCCGACGCTTCAACCGTTAAAACGAAATCGCGACGTTCGATCAGCTGGATGGATTTTCGTTTGGAAAATCGCTGGATCCTGTCGTGATCGGCGAGCCGACGTCGCGCCGTCCAGTTTTCCGGCTGTTTGGCCGCGCCGACGTAAGAAGTCGCGGCAGCCGCGCTCGATTACCGTTTAATCCGATTCATCCCGTGATTTCCGCCGGCATTTCCACCGGCGACAGCCACGGCAACCGCGCTGTTGTCGCTTCCTCGATGTGCGCATGTGTCGCGACAAAGTCCGCGGAAAATTGTGGCTCGGGCCATAAATATCGGCCACGTATCCGGCGGTGCTCCCGCGGCGCGCGCGGGAAATGAACATTTACGAGCGCGCATAACTGTTAATGTCGCCCAATATGTCTTTATGAGGAGACCGACCAGTGAAGTTGGAAATAAGCTCTCGCCCGTGCTCTTCGCGGCCGGGAGCGCACGGTAGGGACGTTAATAAAACGCGCCAAGACTTTGCGACACCGTGGGAACACCTGGACCCGCCCGCGAATCTTCCTCGCTTCCGCGGCTGAGATCCATCTCGCGCGGGCGACAGATCGCGGAATCCTGACCTGGCGAGATGCGCCATAACGACCGACAGCGGAGTGCTAGGCCTGGAGACATTTCCGGTGCGCGCACGTTCCCGCCGTTACTGCAGGTACATGCGCGCGTGCGTGCTTGCGCGTATCGCAGACTTACTTACCGCGTCGTACATCGATACCTCGAACGTGGAATGAGAAGGACCGCGAGAGATCTCTGGACGCGTGAGGGATCTCGCGACGCACGTGATTGCCCTCCCCGATCCGATCTCGGATCGCCCATTCCAAACCCACCCACCCATCCACCCCCATCTCGACCCGAGTGCCCGGGGGTAACGCGATGATTTGCATGCATACGGGGAGACGGCGCTCTCGCCGAGGACTTCAGAGATCTCTCGGATCGCGTGCGTCCCTCGGATACAAAAACATCACTACAGTCTCCATACGAATAGTATCGTAATAATAGCGATGATGAAAACGACGTTACACAGAGTATATATGCCTCGAGCTTAAACACATTATCATATAAAACTCTCTGCTACATATCGACAAAACGACCTCGTCATTAAGAAAGAAAGAAAGAAGGAAAGAAAAAAAAAAGAAAGAGAAACGAAGAAGGAACCATGTGATACCATACAGACACAGTGATGAATACCAGAGTATAACGAGTCATTCGAGTAAAGATACAAAACGTACGCATATACGTGGATTATATACGTCTCCTACGGGGGGGGATGTGTGTGTGTGTGTGTGTGTGTGTGTGTGTGCGTGCGTGTGTGTGTACGTGTGTTTATGTCGTTACGAATCGTTAACAGCGATTCCCGTGTGCGTGAAATGGACGGATGTATGTAAAACGGTATATATATATATATATATATATACTCAGTCAAGGACATTACGGGTGTTTTCTTGAATATCAATGCTGGACGATGCATACACCTGTGCGAGAAAACCAGGACGAACTTTACGATAGCCTTGCGATCTCGCCGCGACATCGAGATTCCCTGCCCCCGGATAGGGGAGTTGGCGTTGTTCGCTCGTTGTTGCGAGCGAATCGCGCTCGTTCGCGGTGTCTCTCGATGTCGCGGCCCGAGTTGCACTAACGCATGCGCGTGCAAGCGCATCGAAACCTGCGAGTCGCCCGATCGAGCTCTTGCCTGTCGTTCGAAAGTATTCGAAATCATCTTGCTCCGATGCCCTCTAATCCCTCGAATTCGATTTTCCGAAGCACGTCTCTCCTCGATAGTCCGGGATCGCGCCTTCGATCATTTCCATAATTTCAGCGAAGCTCTGTCCTCCGCGCTCCGAAGAAGATACGGATCGAGCGGGCACGGCCTCGCTCGCGTTACGCTGATACGACTCGGTCGAAGGCATCGCCAAGAGAGTGTGCGGTACACATAATACACACAGTGGTATCGACACTGGTTGCAGGAAAAGTCGATCAAAGCGTGCAGATCGGCGTGCAAAGAGAACGGCGTGCAGGACGAAAGAGAAAGAGAGAAAGAGAGAGAGAGAGAGAGAGATTTAGAGTGAAAGTAAATGAGAGAGAAAGAGAGAGAGAGAGATAGAACGTTTTCCAAAGTTGTAATAAAGTAAGTCTGAAAGAAAGCTAGCAGCACACCGGGCCGGTGATTATTTCAGCCTCTCCGGCACTCTGAGAAGCACCGGCGCGGCGTGCTGGTGCGCGTGCACTCTGGACTATAGCAGTGTAGCAGAAACATCCGCGCGTCGGACGATCCTCGAATCGATCGGCGTTTCGGAGGGACTCGCGAGTCACCTGCGAAAGCTGCGAGTCAAGGATCATCGCTGGCGAGCGGGACTAATAGCCGGCGCTCGAACGAGGACGACGACGACGACGACGACGAGGACGGAACGTGGGGCGACCCCGCGAGGTCGCGACACGGTTGCGCCGTCCGCTTCCGGTCCGCGCCCAAAGTGGACGACGCTTCCCTCCGTCGTGGTAAAATGAAATCGATTATGGCCCTTGCGCATCGCGCAAAATCGAGCGCGCTGATTGATCGATCGTGGGGCGTCGGCGGAGAGCGGGGCGCCTCGCTACCGGTGTTTCCCTACGTGCCGATCAATCAGTTACTTTCCATCGCGCCAGCGATGGCTAACGCCAGCAGTCAACGAACTGGAAAATTGCCAGTCCGCTCCCATCACGGTCCACGCCTCGGCTCGCGAATCTCAATGACAATCCGCCTCCCCCGCCCCGGCGGGGGCTCCTTATTCCGCGCGAGACGTGGTGCGAATCCACCCCGTTGTCGGACGTCCCCGACATCGTCGCCGGCATTCCGATGAGCGCCGGCTATCGCCGTGAGTACCGCGTTCCGAAATACGGTGCCCCTGTGAACTCGTACCGGTCGACGGGAAGAGAGGAGGAGGAGGAGAAGGGGGGAGTTGAGGGAGGCTAGGGTGAACGGACATCGTCAGGCAGAGGACGTCAAGAGAGATGCAAGAGAGAGAGAGAGAGAGAGAGAGAGAGAGAGAGAGAGAGAGACGGAGGAGGGATGAAAGAAGGGAAAGGGCGACTCGAACGGGTGGGCACCGATTTCGGAACACGAGCGTACGATTACACCAACGGTGTGCGTTTACCGTTGACGTGAAGGAGTGCAGAATGAGCGACGGTTGCAGCGCCATTGGCCACGCGACAGGTGTACGTGCCATTGTGCGCGGGTGCGATCGTGCTAATGCTCAGGGCGCTGGTAAAAGCGTCATATTGCCGGACGGTAATGCTCTTTCTCTGGAGGGACGAGGGGGACGCTTCGTCATGCCCGGCGCCGGATGCGGTCACGGTAGTAGCAGGGCCCCTGTACTTGGGGGCCCCTTTAATCGTCGCGTCCCCAGGACCGGTCGGCGAATGACCGCGGCTGCTCGACGGCGCATCCTGCGACGACGGCAACGTCCTGAACGTCTCTATCGGGACGTTATCTTTGAGCCACGTGAACGTCAGTGGTAGGTCACCGGTCACGACCACGCACTGTACGCTAGTACGGTCCCCTACGTTTAAATCGCGAGCAAAACTGAAAGGCGTGATTTTAGGTGGCACTGAAAGAACAATACAGACAAGGTGGCATTCCATCAAAGCAGTTCAGATCACTAGAGAATCACGATGTTTCGAGGAAGCGGACTGGAAGATGAGGCGAAGAGAAAGTTGACCGGGACGCCGGAGGGAGGGAGGGAGGGAGGGAGGATAGGGGAATGGCCGGGTCGCGGCCGGACGCGTTCCGAAGCGGTTCTTCCGAGTGACGTGATCCGGCCGCGCGACGGACGGAATCGAGCGGCCGCGTCCGATGCGGCATACGTCCGGAAATCGGCTTCGGCGGGATTAATCGATCGCTCGCGGGCGATCCGCGGACCGAAAGCGACGTCTCGACGGCGGAAATCAAGCTCGTCAGCGCGACGCGGAAATGCTCCGGTCGCTCCGGAATCGCAGCCGATTGCAATTCCGCGACACTTGCGGATTCCCGCGGTCGGGAGTATTCCGAGACTCGCTGTCGAAACTCGCCGTCGCGAGTCGGACGTATGCGACATCGCGAGACGTAAGACGCTCCGCCGGGCTGTAACATTGCTCTGTCTATACAGATCGATAGCGGGTTAAGAGAGAATAACGCGTGCCATTTTAACGAGGGGCTGCAGCGATTCTCGACGGGATATCGACAGCCGACAGACAGTCCTCGCGCAGCGCGGCCCGGTATTTAAAACGAAACAATCGCGCGTACGCTTGTCGAGTAAATATTTAATTAAAAATTTCAGGAGGGAACATTTCCCTCGGAAAGCGCGTCGAAGAGAAACCTTCGACGCGCACCATTAACGTTATCATTTTCTTCATTATCGGCCTGTCGGAATTTCCACGTCTGACGGCTGCGCCGCCGTCGCGATTCGCCAGCAGCGAATCGTTAGATATCCATTATTCAATCCTCCAGTCTCGCGCGCTACGGAAGTAGCGCGGGGGTTGCGAGCGCGCGATCTCGTGCGCAATCGCGCTTTCCCGTTGTGAAAAATCGCATCACGGCCGTCCGTGAGGGAAATTGCGCTTCCTGCGCGCGGGAAAGCGAGGCGTAGCTCGCCGCAACCCCGGCGCGACGTCCGTGCGTGGTCGATGTCCTCGTGTGACATACGTCACGTACACACACTCACTCACGCGCACACACACACACACACACACACACACACGTGGCAGCCGGATTTTTATGTACATGAGTACGCGAGTACATAAAAATACATGGAATAGAACAGAGCGGTTTAGGCGAGCGCGTGCAAAGGAGGAATGCTTGAGCGATGCAGTGAGGTGCTGTGCTCTGTGCATGGGTCATTTCCGGACACGTCTTCAGCACGCGCAGCGTACGCGTATGCGGGAAGTGCCCCGGAAATCGCGCCGGTCGCGCTTCTCGAGGAGGAGCGCCGACGTTTACGGCGAAGCGGTGTCGTTTTCAAGTAAAATCGAAGCAGACGAAGGAGACAATGGCTGTGCACGAGTCCAGACTGATATTCCGCGCAGAGCGCGAGTTTTCGCTTCGGCGCTTGAGATTTAAGCGGAAGTCGCTCGAGGCGCTCGTTTAAAATTGTTTAGAGCGGAATCGCGTGATTTCCGGAGCAACGCTATTACATTATGCACCTGTACGGTAGCGTATGTATGCGCCCGCGCGCATGCATACGTTGCCTCGCACACACCTAGAACGTAAAGTGTCTCAAGGAAGGTTCCTCACTCGATCACGGGGGAGGGAAACCCTTCGGAATCCAGGCCAAGCTACGGACAACTGCACGGCGGCCCCATATTTCGGCAGGAACACCCCGAAGAGATGGAAACCTCCCCCCTTTATTGCCTCTTTTTTTTTCTTTTTTTATTTATTTTCCTTTTCCTCGGCAGTTGCACGTCGCGACTGCCGAACAATGCGCAGAAATAAACGATCAATCAGAGTCGGAATAAAAAACAAAAAAGAAGAGAGAGAGAGAGAGAGAGAAAGGAGAAAAACAACTGCCCGTCATTCGCCCACATCCCCTAACCCACCGCCGCCGCGCGTGATCGCGGAGTCTTTCAGCGATCCAGAGAAAAATGAAAAGAATAAAAGAAAGGAAAATAATAAAAGAAGTAAATAGAAAATAGAGAAAGAAAGACGAGAGGGGAGAGAGGAGGGAAGAAAAGAAAAAGAAAATATAGAAATTTCGCTGAAACATATCCCCTTGGTAACGCCGGAAACTGCCATTCCGATCCCGTTGCGCTGCGTTCACAGTCAGCAGACGTCGGAATCGCGCGATCGATAGATCGCTGCGCAAGGCGACAGACCGAGGACTCGAGATCTCGGCGTTGTCCCGCCGGGACAACTAATTAATCCTGCCCAGCATCAAACAGCGCGCCATTGAGGGCTCGTGCGCTCGATGAGCCTAACGGAAACATTACGCGAAGACGAACTCGGCGGGGCGCGCGAAAACCCGGACGACAAGCGGGCTGCAATTAAAACGACGCGCTCGGCGCATGCGCGGGACTCGCGCGTAGTCGCGCGTCGAGATATCTCGAGCGTCCTTAGCGCGGCAAATTACGAAAAGCGCTCGGCGTCGCGCGAGCGAGTCTTCGCTCCTCGTTCTCGTTCTGTGAAACGTCCGACATGCCGAGTAGTCGATCCTCGCGTGATTCTCGTTCGCGTGTAACAATCGCGCGGAAACGCGGACGATTGAGCGATCGCAGTGGCAGACGCGTCGCGTTGAGAGCAATTGAAAACCTTGGTCAGTTTCGCATTTCGGTTTTGCGTTTCAGCGGGGCGATCTGCACGCTCGGTGATCGCTCCATCCTCCGCGATAGGGCGCGGCGGATCCTTTTCCCGTTTCCGATTAAACCGTCGTTCGGGGCAAACCGCGTAACATCGCGGGGGATGGAGATTATGCAGAGGCCATGTCGGAGGGCACGTTTACTTACCTAGAACACGCACTTCGACCGAGCCTTGCGACGTGTAATTGTGTTTGTTTTTGGCAGTGCACGTGTACGTGCCCTGGTCGGCGTTGCGCTGCACGGTGTCCACGAACAGGGTGCCGTTGGCCACCCTTTGCCTGATATCGGTAGGGAGTTTCACGTCTCCTGATAACATACATTGTTGCGATTACGCGTGCAGCTCTTTTCTTCTCCCCCTCTTTGTCCCCTTCTCCCTTCGCCATCGGGAATATTCGCCGCACTCGGTAATAATCGGTAATGACGCGCCGCTTTCCGTTTTCAAAGGCGTGCGAGCATGTCGGCCGCGTTCCGATTAGCGCGAGCGTAATCGCGCGAGCTAATTTCCAAGCGTAAACAGATAAGACGGACCGCCGGCGAACTTGATGACCGCGCCGGGCGTAATCTGTTTGTTGCGAGTATGAATCGGGATTATCGATCAATGAAAGGGACGCGGCGGCGGACCGCGTCCGCAAGGAAAATATTGGACACCGAAAAGCGGTTGGGATCGCGTTATTCGGCCGGGATTAACAGAAATGACGCATGGCGCTTACCTTTCTCCCATACTATCGATTCGATGGGATAACCGGCTACAGGGCATTTGATATATAGTTGCTTCCCCGCCACCGCTGAAACGGCTGGCATCCGCCTGACGTGCGGCAGTCCTGAGATTACACAAAGCAGTAAAGGTCGTCACACGCAGGAAGCGAAACGGCGTAAAGTCGTATGGATTGCAAGGGGAGTGGCATTCTCTCATCTCGATTCGAATCGCGAGGGTGGTCGATCAGTCGCGTCGATTCGGAGAATCACGTAAGATGAGAGGCCGTTCGATTACGATAATCGAACCTTTTGACATCCCTACGCAGAGGGCAATGGTAAATTCAAGCGATTTCAGGCGATTCCAAATTCGCCACCGATGGCATTTTACTTTTCGTGCGCCGTTCATTCGTCCCGCGCTCTGAAGTTTATCCGCGGGGATGCAGGTGCGTAGTCCTGCCGCCTTTCTAATTTCGCGAAATGCATTTGACCGTTGACCCGACTCCCACGCTGACTCACCATAAATATTGAGCCTCGCCGAGTGTCGGCTCTTGCCGGCGCGGCTGCTGGCGATGCACTCGTACTCGCCGCCGTCCTCCGCCTTCACGGTCGTGATATTAACGTGCGATATTACGTCCCCGTACACGGTCACGTACTGGCCAATCAGCAACCTGTCGTTTTGCGGGAGCTCGAATCCGTCCAGCAGCCAGGAAATTTGCGGCGTGGGATTACCAGCGGCGCTGCATTTCAGGGAAACCGATGGACCGGGTCGCATTGTCTGTTCGATGAACCTGTAGACCAGCTGCGGCGCGATCTCTGTTAACAGACGTTATAGGTGAGATTACGTACCCCGCAAAGTTTCCAAATACCTCCCTTTATCCCGCGATCGACCTCCTCTAAGCGTTACTCCACGCTCGTGTCTCTATTTTCGCGCTCGCTTCCCTCTCCCTCTCCCTCTCTCGATCTCTCGTTCTCTTTTATCTCTTTCCTTCGTGCGTTCTTTTCCATACGTTCGAATCAATCGCCCGTCGTAAAAGCCGACCGTGTGAATTTAAGTTCGCGACCCAGCAATATCTCTCTGTCGTTCCCTCGAAACCATTTAAAAATAATCTAAATGAAAAACTATGTCAATTGCCGGCAATAGCTCGTCGTTCCGCGAGATTAAATGGTCTGAAAAAATGAACGAGTTCGGAATGACAGAGAGAGAGAGAGAGAGAGAGAGACACTTTCGATGGTCGACGATATCTCGTCGACGCGCTCAAGTTATTTGGAAATGATATTTCCAAAAACCATGTTCTTAATAATGTTGAATTAATTTGCGGAAACGTGATAGCGGAAATTACGTTCCATCGTGGAGCGCGAACTTTGTGCCGTGCCCTGGAAACACGCTGGAGGGACCGCTTTAAAAATATCACAATTAAAAATCAGATTAATTGAGAAAGCGCATACGTAAACGTATGTCGTAGCAGTTCCGCCCCGGCACTTCCGTTTTCCCGGGTCCTGAAATGACGCGACGATGAATTCGTAAAGTACGAGAGCACATCCGCCGGCGAAATGCCGGCTTCGCCGGAACTTTTTCGCGCCCATCCGCAAAAAGATTCCTCTTTATCGGCAACAGCGTTATTTCTATCGATATCGAGCATATCGAGCCGACTTCAGGGATCGGGACCACGAACCGAAGCCCGGCAGGAACCGTCAAAGTGTGACGAGACTTTCCCTGACGAGAGTGCTCGAGAATACCGAGGGACTCAAGGTTGGAAAGGAATCACGGCTGTATTATGATCATTCCCGATATTATTAACGGTAACATCGTTCCAACAATAACAGAGACGAGTCGAACTGCTTATTTTTCGGCCTTCAGTGGTCGCCATGACCTCGACTATTGTTGATTATCAATTCGGATTAGGAACTTGAAGGAAACGAACGTTCAATCTTGCTGCTCCGCATCGCGGATCTCGAGCCCGGCCGACCGATGTCCAATGAACGCGCACTCTTTTGTACGTAGTGTAGATATTAAATCGAGCGAGGCGAGGCTCAACTATTCTTTATTAGTCAAATCCATATCCGAGTTTACACGCGTAGTATAAGTTTGGCAGATTTCAACCGCGAGGATCGACTGGCGAGTTCTCCAACAGATGCCGATGAACATTTATGATAAGAACGATATTTCCGCCTGCGGGAAACGCGCGGAATCCGATAGATTTTTGCCTCTCTGCTCGTGTACATTGTACTTGTATATATTTATATTTTTGGGGAATTTTGCCAGAGGCAGGAAAAGATTTACTGTTTAGCGCGATGATGAAACCGATACGTAAAAATTGAAGAGTCGCCGGGTCGAGCGTCGCGGTTTGAAAAACTACGCGTCTCATTGGCGAATTAACAATTAGCCCGACTAATCGTTTCCATCTTGCTGCAAGGAGCGTAAAGAAGAAATCTCGTGCTTTTCCTCAATTTGGCGAAATTGCTCTAGTGATATCGCGATATGCGTCGCGAGGACGTACCTTGTTATAAATAACAATCGGAAGTCTCGGCGGCGTTAAAGCGAAAATCGCGCGCAATTTTCTGAGATGCCTCCAGGAACGAACAGCGGAAAGTATCGATTGCATCGGCGCTGTATCGAGATAACTTTTGCGTGATATATTTCTATTACACAGATATGCATCCTACATAATGGAAACGCTGTAATAGATAATGAATTATATGCGATATAATTATAATAGAATTATAATCTGATATTACATGATAATTTAATGCATATCTCGAATACACATCACGAATCGCATTTTCGCGAATTACGCAATTGCGCACGGTGTTCTCATTCGTCCGCATCCGAATCCGCATCCGCGCTGGAGATAACCATAAAGCTGGAAAAAGTATTTGCCCGATCCCGAGATCCCAAAGATCGACGTAATATCGTCGTTTCCTCCAAATCTCGGGCGCGCCGCGGAAATAATCATTCGGTACTCACCCGCGGCGGGTGAGGAGTCGCTCGTTCAAATCAGAGTCCATTAAATTAAACGCCGAAGAGCGTTCGTGAAACGACGCGACGCGACGCATCCCTCCCAGATCGCGCCGAAGGAGAAGGGAGCGTTAGGGGAGTCGCGTTAGGGTCGTGCAAGGTGCACCGCGCGTGCACAATCCCTCATGAGCCACGGGGAAGATGGAGGTAGGGGTGAGAGGTAAATTCGCAAATTCGTCGAGATGCTGCCGCGCGCTTCCCCGCCGGCGAGCGGCTTTCATCTCTGACGTATCTATGACGCATAATAAATGGACGCAGTCGCGTAGTCGCGCGGCGTCGCGTCGCGTCGCGCCGGGGCGGAATCGCGCGCGGCTAGCATGCAAAGCATCGGCAAAACCGCAGGAATCTCGTTAGCGTATGCAAATCCGGCCCGGTAGGTAGTAGGTACTAACTATCCTATCGCGCGCTTGCGAGCGATCCTTCCTTCCTCCCCTCCACTCCGCTGCGCTGCACTCCACTCCACCGTGCGCTCTCCCTATGCCCCGCAGCTTAGAAATCATGGGAACCGGGAAGAATCCTAATGACGAGGTAATAGGCAGCCGGCTACGAAGTTGGACGACGTAAATTAGTAATTTTCTGGAAGCCGCGAGCGCCGGCTTCATTACCGGATATGAATAGCGATTACGCGCCGCGACGGAATCTGCTCTGGATTGCTTGGGAGCCTTCTCTTTCTTCGGGACACGCGAGTGCGAGCTATCGATTGCAAGTTTCATCGATATATATGGAGCACCGGGCTCGATCAATCGCGCGTTCAAGTTGCGGCGCGTTCGACGATGTCGCGATTGAATCGGCGCTTGAATCTGCGTGTGAGGGGAAACGGGGGATGAAATGGTTGGGAGTCTCCTTACAGGGGTGTGAGGAGAGAGGTAAGAGGGAGCAGGAAGGAAGCAGTAGTCCGCGACAGTCGAAACGCCGGTCTTATGGCGCAGAAGGAAACAAATCGCACGCGGCTTCGTTCCCGACGCACTCGGGAGGAGGAGGAGGGGGGGGGAGTCAGCGGGCGGCGGTAAGCGATTTTAAAAGAAAATTTAAAGTTCCGGAGATCGTGAAAGTTAGCAAGCGCCGTATAAAGGTTAATGGCCGCGGAAGCCCGTACGAACTTCCGGAAATGTACAAATCGCTCGTAAGAACGCCACGCCGAACTCGGCGCGCTTTCTTCCACTCCGCTCCGGCGGCGAGGGCGGCGGGGGGCAGAGAAGAGGAGGGGGAGCGCGGGCGTTAGCGCGAGATAAAAAGTCGGGGATGAGGGCCGCTGCGCGGGCAGCATTTTATGCAAAATCCCAAAATTCGGACGGGAAGTGATACCGCCTCGCGAACTGCCGAACGCGAACTTGTTAAGCGCATTGTAATTAATGATAATAGCTATTACATAATGCAACAACGCTACGATTAGCACGTTGTATCGATAATAATAGGAGCGGAATAGAGGAGAGCTGCGGGCAGGGGGAAGCAGGAGAGCGAGAGGGGGAGGAGCGAGAGTACGAGAGAGATGTACAGAATGAAAAGATATATCGCTTTTGATGTATCCGTCGCGGGGCATTTCACAATGGATGAGCTTTTTCGGCGCGGGATGGCGCGCACTAAGTTACGGAACGTGTAGCCGCGTGTCGTGCGTCATCCGCGGGGTCCCGTCCGATACTAGGTCGCGACGTTATCGGCGTGAGGGAGGCGTATCGTAAATCGCTTTTATTATATAGCGGGGGCAAATTCGCGAGTCGTGCGGTTGTCCGTTGGACATGGACGGGGTAGGTAGGGCAGCGTGCAACGGGCAGCGCAAACGAGGCCATTTTCCTACAAAAATGGCACGTATCCCGCGGCGAAACGATCGAGCGATACGGAAAATACGTTGCGGGAACAAGAGAGAGAGAGAGAGAGAGAGAGAGAGAGAGAGAGAGAGAGAGAGAGAGAGAGAGAGAGAGAGAGAGAGGACCGCGCAAACAGGCGAACTCACGGACAGAGCACGTGCGGCGGGTTCCGCAGCGTTAAACAACATTTTGGAAGCAGCGCGAGGAAAGTTCCCGATCAAGTTCGCCAAACACGCGATCGCTCGTTGAACTCCTGATCCCCGTGATAAACGGCTGTCCGCGAGGATGATCAAGCGACCGAGCCTCTCGACGATCGCGCTCTTCGTCAGAAGAGCCGACAACGACGTCGAGGTGAACGACGCAACGTGATTCGGGATCGCGGCGACACGCGCGAGCAGCCGGCCGACGAATCGTAAATTCTGGAACGCGAATTCGAGAGAATCAGCATCCGGGATTCGGAATCGGGGCACGCGGGACTAGGTAGTTGGAAACAATCGTCAGAACGGGAATAATGCGATTGGCGCGACCAGGACTGCTATCGCCGTTAACGAAATTCAAGCGGAGTTAATCGAAACCGAGACCGCGATTATCGTTCCACAAATGGAAGCACGCTCCGCAAAGCACAATCGGAAGAGCGATGAGGGCACTCCGCTGCAAAAATGGCACGTAGCCTGCAGGGAGAGCTCGTGCCGCCTTCTGATGGAAAATGCGTTACGATGGGAAGGCACGCGAGACACGGAACGGATCTCGCGTGGCCAAGAGTTCCGTTGCATTAATCAACGGCAGGCGATCGCCACGCGAGACCGTTCCGACAAACAAGCGGTTCTCTTTTACCCAAATCGACGGGTGGTTACGGCTGGCCATTGAGATAAATTGTCCCGAGCAGCCGAGGGACAACCGACCGTTATCTCGGGGGCACGCTGTTATCTCAATAATGGCAATTCAATTCGAGGATAGTCAAGGCTGATCGGATGCACGCGAAAGGTGCACTGCTCTCTCTTCGTTTCTTGCCCGCCTCGCGTGACCTCGCAATTTCTATCCACCCCCTCCGGCAGATTCGTCGCTCCGAGAACGTTCCAACGGCCAAGGTTCTGCATTATCTCACACGACACACAGCGTCTGAGCTCGAGATCGAGATATTATCCTCGCGCGGAAGCGCGCCACCGGTGTTTCCGCCTCGCGAGCGCGCGCCATTCCTCTCGCAACGGCGCGCATCGCGCGAATGCCAGCCAGAAGTACTCACCTCCTAGACGCAATTCCGCGATTCCCTGTGCCATCTCGTACTCGTTCCGCACGAAGCACTGGTACATGCCGCGGTCTTCCCGCGCGACCGACGTCACGGAAATGCGCTCGCTGGAGATGGTCCTCACGCGGGCGCCCGTTCTCAACGGCTGGCCGTCCTTCAGCCAATAGAGCGCCGCTTGCGGAAATCCACTTGCGGTGCAGGTCTGCAAAGGGGTTTCGGACGGTAGGAACCGAATCAAGAAAGGCGAGGGGATCGCGGGAGAGACGTGGAATATCCCGCTGTATCGGATCCGCGGGGCAAGAATCGCACGAGAGATTATTCATCTGCTCCCCTCGCGCAGGAGGGCTGCGCTCTCTCGCTGAAAGTACGTGTGCGCGATGCATTTTCCGAATCGCGCTCGCGTGTTAATTTCCGCCACGTGCGGATTCATTTCCCGGCATTCATCGGCGGCGGTTTACAACCCCTCGCGAGTGGAGGCGGTCGAAGCGACTCCTCGAATTCGGACGGAGCCGGATCCTTAAAGCTGGAAACGCACAAAGCCGACGCCACAGAGCACGTTCGCCCGATGCTCCAAATTCTTATTTCCCATTCAGCGTCAGATCGTACTCCGTCACGCGAATCGGATGCCCCGCGGGGCTGCAATCTCGCAGCCTCTCGCAGTCGCGGGGCCGCGCATTTTTCCTCGCGGGATTGCGCCGAGCGAGTGTACCGGGCTCGTACACTCCGATCGATCGGTATCGATGGCGGATAATTACCAGATAGGCGGGCTTGCCCAGGTCGACGGTCTGTATCGTCGGCTGCACGTGAACGCTTAACGGCGCGGACACCGTTAATCTGATCTCCAAAGTTTCGCTGCCCTCGGAGTTGCTGGCGACGCACATGTAGGAGCCGGCGTCGTTCTCCTCGACGTTCTGGATGATGAGGGAACCGTCCCGCACCACGTAATGACCGGAGGACTCCTCGATCGGCTCCTCCCGTTGATTCCTGTTGCAGTACCACCTGCAAAAGCGTTCCGTTCACGCATCCGCTCCGCAAGAGCCTCGCGAGCGCGAACACTCGCGGATCGCGGCATTGTATCGACGACGTGTATGCAAATTGCCATTTTCCGCGTCAAAGCGCCGACGTCGTTATTATTACGCTTGTCTAACCGGTGAGATCTGGGAAACGTACGTGCGCGCGTTCGTTTAACCGACCGAAACTCTATCTCTTCGCGGTGCGCGCACACTCTTATCACAAAATAACTATTGTTTCAGTGAAAAGGCCGAATGCATTTCCCCGCTATTGTACGATTACGGTGCATACACACGTGTACACACGTGTGTATGCTCGCGGCCCGTATTCGCGATTGTTTGCGCGCACAACGGAGCGAGATACGCGAGTCTCGCGTTTCCGAGGCGTCCACTTTTAAGGGACATGCATTTTAATGATCGCCCGCGATCGTTTATCCAGCCGACGACATCTCGGCCGACACGGAGCGTGAGTTTGCGAATCACAGGCTACGCCCAACCATCGCTCCATCGGCCGGATGCTTGAAACGCGCGGATCGATCGCCGCGATTTTCGCGCGGACGAGATCGCGCATAGCTCAGCCGGCTTTTGGCGTCCTTCTTAATTGAAAATTCAGAGCGTCCGGTCGCCTCGATCGAGACCAGCCTCACCAGACGGGATAATCCGATCGATCTCCGCCGAGCACGCGCGACCTTTGACCTTATCCGCGCTTGCAACCAGGCGGAACGCGGCGCGCATCCGTTCGCGTATCCGTTCGCGCGGAATTATCAGTTTGCGACGATTCGCAATAAAGAGTTTGCCGTTGTCGTTGTTACTGACCGCTTCTGCGCTGTCGTCGATAATTCATTGACTCGTTAAGAAAGCGCATAAATGGCGAGCGGCAAATGTCGGCGACGGCAATATCAATCCGGTGAATTCCGGATCGGGATTGACGCAACGTCATCGGCCGTCACTGATGAAAATTTCGAGCCGCTCCTCCACGATGTGCATCCGGCCGCGTTAACCAACGTCGCCGGTTGCTTTTAACGAACTCGCATATGCATCATTTGTGCACTCGGATCGATATGAATTTTTAATATAACACGAGCGCATTTCAAACGCGCGCGCGCATTTGATTTTAATTGAATGGGATTAGCTGAAAAACGCGCCGTCTCTCTTTAATAATACACACACGCAAATGGTTTATTCTCAAGCATCGCTTGAGACAGAGAGAGAGAGAGAGAGAGAGAGAGAGAGAGAGAGAGAGAGAGGGAGGGAGGGAGGGAGAGCAAAGAATCGGTTCAAGTGCGAGTGGAAAAAGAGAGATAGAGATTAATAGAGCCTCGCCTCGCCTCGATCAACAGGATTACAAACAGCACGAAGCGCGGATCTCCTGCTGCCCGTTATTTAATAATAAATAACGGATACCGCCGTACGAAGGCCGCCGTTAAATTAGCCGTATCGCCGATTAAGGGAGATCGATCGAGGCTGACAAGAAACAAACAAACAAACAAACAAACGAACACCGGCTAGCTCGATAACGCGAAACGAGTTAACTTTTAAGTCGCCGGGGCAACATCTAGATCGATCCCAATGCGAAATTCCCTTATCGCCCCGCGGGAAGTTTATCTCGGGGGCGAATAGAGCCAGTTCATCTTTCCGCGATTGCTCGTAACGCGCCATTAGCCCCGGGCTCTCTCGTCCTCCCTCCGGCGCGCGCGGGATAACCACCCTCTTCCCCCCCCCCCATCCCCGCCGCCGCCCCGCCGTCCCTGTCGATGTAGTCTCTCCTCTTTGCTCGGGGATCGGCCCCACGTGGTTTAGAAATCCGTTAAACCGTAGCGCGCCTCGGGATCTTGCTTACTCCGCAGCCGTGGGGAGGAGGAACGATGACGATGACGATGACGATGACGGGGATGACGACGATGACGACGGGAAGATAGAGGCCGACGAGAGTCGGAGATGGCGGCGGCGGCGGCGGCGGCGGCGGCGGCGGCGGTGGTAGACGTGGAGCCACGGGGATGAGGAGTATACCTATAGATAATCGAATTTACGGAGGGAAATTGGCGAGGGAAGGAGATGGGATAGGGGGATGCTCGAGTGTGGGGGAACCCGGTGGGATGGAAGCCTCCGTGGCGAATCCTCCGACTCTCGCTCGTTTCCTCTCTCTCTCTCTCTTGCTCCGCCGTCTTCATCTTCACCCTCGTTCCTCCTTCTCTCCTCTTTCTTCCTCACCCGTTCCGTATCCCTTCCGCGCCAGCCTCTCCCCCGGCTCTCTTCCGTCAACTAAATCAACCCGCGGAAGAGATGGTTAGGCGAGGAGGACGGGGCGGATGAGGTTGAGGATGAAGAGAGATGGAGGAGAAGGAGAAGGAGAAGGAGGACGAGGGGAAGCAGACGACGTGGAAGAAGAGGGCGGCTGTCGGAGGGGCAGGAGCGGTTGATGAACACAAGCATGGAATACTCAGTGACGTCGACGTATACGTAAATGCGGAATATTTGATGGGCTGTCAGAAGCAGTCTCTGTAATCAGCGGTCGGTTTGTTTGCGCTACCCATACAGCTCCCCGACGTCTATATATCTTCCGACTATCTTCGTTCATCCCCCGGCTGCCCGTCGGCACGCTCGTGCGCGTAGACCCGCCAATCCGCCCGCGCGCGCGCGCGCATATATACGCGAGCACGGCAGTCAAACCGCATCGCTCTATCCTGCATCGATTCTGCAAATTTCACGTGCGTGCGATCAAAGTTCCGTCGATACGTTCCGCCGGGGACGTTTGAAATTTTCATTCTGCATTACGGTGCACGCGCGCCAACAAGACAGAGAGAGAGAGAGAGAGAGAGAGAGAGGGGGGGGAGGGGGGGGGGAGGAGTGTATCCGCGGAGTAAAAGAATAATAAAGTAAAATCGAGACGGATCGCGACGTTCCACGCGAGATCGATCGATCCTGTCCGCCGCTGCGCGAGTATCGCGCGTTTCCGCGCGACGTAAGTTTGATTACCGCGCGATCCTGTACACGACACGCTCGCAGCATCAATGATGGAGCCGAACTAGTTGCTAATCGCGTAATCCACTGTAATAACACGTTCCTACCCGGCACGCAACAAGTTCCGCAGTTCCCGCTCACCCGCTTCCCACTTCCCTTTCCGGGCGCGTTTGCGTCGACGTGCAACAGAAGTCGCGCCATCGATCCCATCGCCATGCAGTTCTTACCTTGGCGACGCTCGCGATGGATAAATATATCGCGAGCGAACGGATAATATCTCCGGAGGAAGAGAGAGAGAGAGAGAGAGAGAGAGAGAGAGAGAGAGGAGGGGGGGAGAGAGAGTCTGCGCCGATGGTAATATTTAATATTCGCTGCACGGAGGAAGGAACTCTTCCCACGTTACGGCATGTTCTACGTCACGCCGCCTTCTCGTTTGGTTTACCTTCGACCTCCCCCCGGGCCAGTCCTCCGACATAAGTCCGCGTGTCGATGAACTCTCGCGTTTCCGCGCGAGGAGCTCATATCGCGCGAAATATCCCGGGCCGGATCTATGTTTAAAATTAGCATTAATATAAGGAAAACATAGGGACCGCGCGGGAGGGTGGGAGGGACGGTGGAGGAGGAGGAGGAGGAGGAGGAGGATGGGAGGGGGGAGGGGGGCGAGGCATATGTCTAGCAACGAGCGAGCACCGAGTCCGTATGTTCGTCTGTTTGCACAAAGATTTCCAATTTTCCTGTCGCGGCTGCCGCACGCAGCGCTCGCTCGCCGCGAAGCGAGCGCAAAACACGGTTAAATCGCACGCGTTTGATTCCGCGCTCGCGCCCGCGCGCGTATTATTTCGCCTGCGGTGAGCATCGTTCTCTTATCTCCCGCTGAATAACGCGATGTTTGACTCCGTCAACGATGACGGAACTCGTTAGGCGCGAGTTTCCGCGCGATTAAACGGTACTTTCCGTTTCCCAGGGACGAAATTCAAGCCGCGAAGCAGCGGCGCGGCCTCTCCTCGCGGATCCCGTCGCGAGAACGAGAGAGAAGGAGAGAGAGAGAGAGAGAGAGAGAGAGAGAGAGAGGGAGAGAGGGAGAGAGAAAGAGAGGCAGAGGCAGAGCTCACTCGCTGCTCACTCGTTTATGCTTTATATTCGCTCGCGCGAGATCGGAAGCGGGAATTGAAATCCGTTCGGCTTGCTCCGCCAGTCCCGTCCTAATATTGGACGGTCAATATTTATCGTATACATTGCGGTCGCCGGCCGTTATTAACTGCCATTCACAACTGCGCTGCCGCGCGGCCTGTCCGCCTCGCGTCTTGCTAGCTTCGCACGCGTCGCGTGCGTCCGCTTCGCGATTGCCGCAGCTCAGGCGCCGCGAGATTAAACCGTAATTACGGGAAACGGCAGTTTCATCGCGCGACGATGAGCCGGATGAACTTTTTATTAGGCCGCTCTTAAGGGCGTGGCCGCGCGAACGGTGTGTACACACGCGTCGACAGTCCTCTCGCGCAAATTCGCGCGTCTGCTTTTAATAATGCAGAGTGCGTTCCGTTCGTCGGAGATATCTCCAAACTTCATTAATTACGTGCGATAAAGATCTCGCAAGGCCGCGCTCCCGCCTGATCGCACCACCGTGACTTACCTGTTGACCGGGGTGGGATTAGCGTAAGCCACGCAGGGGATCACGACGGTATCCTTGAGGCGGGCCGACATGTACACCAGCTTCTCGTTTATTATGGGCGGCATGGAGCCACGGATCTCTGAAAAACGAGAACACAGGCGGAGAACGTAAATCAAATTACGAGCGTAAAATCGAAGATTAAATCGCGGCACGCTGGCCTTCCTCTCTCTCTCTCTCTCTCTCTTCCACTCGCGGCGCGATCGATTCCGGCGAAGATTTGCCGCGTGATACACGGATAAAATATGTTCATAAATCGTTACCGCGTACGCGAGAAAAAGGGAAAAGAGTAGCAAGCTTGCTGCGGCACTTCGGGCTCCTGTCCGAGGGAGGGAGCGGGAAGGAACATCGTGCAAACGATGGACGGGCGGGGGGAAAAAGGGCGCAGGAGGCCGCGAGCGCGCGGCGAGCGCAGCGACGTTTAATGGGGAGTTATGGTCGCAGATAACGCCACGTCTTACACGACAGGGCGCAGTACGAGGCCGTGCTAGATAACGGCGATATATCACTCGCGCTTTGGCGAGAATTTGAAATTATGTCACGCGCTATCAAAACGCGCTGCCGGAAAAATTACGCCCCGTCCGGAGACGGCGCGGCGTCTCCTTACGCGACATTCGCTCGCATTAGCGGAATTCCTCGGCGCGGCGGGCCGGCAGCTCCTTCCTCTTTTTGCCCCACCCCGACACCTCCCCCTTACCTCCTCCTCCTTGCCGAAAACTGGGGCACCGCCGCCGTTTTGTGACCGTAGCCGTCGAAGCGGCGGCTTTTCGGAAGCGGCTCGCCGTTAACGCGCCTCGTGACGCGCCTCGTAACGCGCCTCGTTTCCGCTGCGCGGAAAAACCGTGCGCGCGATTCGCGGGCAACAGAGAGGAAGAGGGAGAGAATCATACTCGTCAATTAAGTTTGCATGCGCGGCAGTTATGATATTCCTCTGGACTGGCGAACCGGGGCGAGAGCCGGGGCCGCATTGTTACGTAAATCGCTCCGCGTTTCTAATTCGCATCCGACGTATCCCGAATGTGATAATTCAACCTTTCTCTCTCTCTCTCTCTCTCTTTCGCTGGATCTGTATCTCTCGGTTGCTGCGGGAACTGGACTTTTCTCACGCCGGGCAAATTTCTAATTAAACCGCCCGATGTCACAGTTACGGAGTTACGGGCTCGAGGGAAAAATGAGGCGTGGGAGTCGTCTCGATTAACGTATCGGAAGGTATCACGGTCACGCGGTTATTCCATTTGTTCAATTACAAGTACGGGTGTATTTTTATTTCGCGTCGGGAGCCGCTAAAATCGAGCCACTCAATCCGGCCGGCGTGTATCTGCGGTAGAAATGCAGCGTTGGTTTATTGATTCGCCCATAGATACTCAAGTGCTCCTCTGCTCTTCGGCACGTGTGTTATTTCGCGATCAAATGATGTGTGGACAGCGACGCATACGTGCTGTTACATTTAACGGGGAATTAATGCGCTGGATTACTGGCGACGAATACCCGGCCGGGCCGCATTCCGCGCGAACACGCGCGCGTTCTTCTCGCGTGTCGCGACAAAAATATTTATCGTCAACATCGTCCGGCGATGTTTGCGCGAGCGCGCGCCTCGTTTTGCGCGCCGATGAAAATTAATAGCAAACATCGAACAATATCGCTCGCGTCGCTCTTAATTCATCGATATGATATATTCATTACCTCGGCAAATAGAATTCCCCATAAATTACCGTCTCTCGTCTCGCGTGGGAATTCACGCGCCCCGCAACCGTGCGGTCGTTCCGTACAAACGGAAATCTCCGCGAAACGAGCAGGAACTCGCGCAAAAGCGCGAGTCCAGCCATCGATCGTCGCGTATCGATTATCATCGCGCTATCGATCAGCGGGCTCTCCTCGTGCACGATCGACGCCGCCGCCGCCGCCGCCGCGTTTTCCGACAGAATCGCGCCAAGCAACGCAGAATCCGAGACCCGCGATCGAGCATGACCGGCCAACGGGTCCGTATACGCGTTATCGCCGCTGGAATTGTTTCGCGGACTGCCCCGATGCGCGCACGACGCTGCATCATTCGGCAATAAACGTTGACGCCGCGCGGATTCTGGTCCCGCCGGCGGCGGCCGCGCCATTCCGGGATTTACGCGCGCGCCGGATAATAATAAGCGACCGAAAAGTTTCCTCATTACTGCCGGAAAAGCGCCGCATACACATCGAGATTCTGGTTAATTCAGTAATCCCCCGCCGCCCCCTCCCGCCGGGGAGGGGCGCGCCCGCGAGAAAACGGAACGCGCCAAAATATGCAAACGATCGAATATCTCGGGAACTTCATTATTAAGTTATTAAGTACGTAAGAGCGCTTAGCATAAATTTCCGCCCTACATCCCCGGAAAACATCCCTGGCAGCGGAGGCGATGAGGCGGGACGCCAGGGCGCACCCGCATAGCCGGGGTTGCCGTTACAAATGAGGGAACGGACGCGCGTAGATTTCGGGGAAAATTGAAATCCGTGAATTTTTTAACGCCGCCCCGCGCGCCGGGACGCTCTTGCCGGGGCACGTCGGATCGGTTTTTCTTGCTTGATTATGCGCCGGCACAGCGAGCACTTCCGCTCCGTCGTCTTTCGCTGTCCGACGTCTCGAGAGTAACGCGATCCGCGAGCGATCGATCGCTCGCCGTCTCGCGGACGGCGGCGATCCGAGCTGCACCGTTTGTTAGACTGGATTATTATTCATTTGACGGTTAATGGCGCGCGGACGATCGCAGTCGTCGAGCAGGAGGACGCTTCCGGCCGGGACGAAACTCGAAATTCGCGCGGACTGATAAACACAGCCCCCGGGCTGGCAGGGGGCGAACTTTTTTAAATCAATCGTCCTCACTCTCATGGTTCCCTCGTGGGGCGCGGCTCCGTTCCGGACAAATATTTATCCCGCTTCTGTGTCGCGTTGTCGTGTGCTTTCGGCGCGAATATCGTTTATTCGGCGGCCCGGCCGCCGAATGACACGCGAGGTAATTAACCCGCGCGCGAATAACGGCGATAATTAATTGATGTCCGTTGGAAATATTTGCGTGATTAGGGATACGGTAAAGCAGCGTGCGCGCCCGCGCGTCGCTCATAGATTCCGGAATGCATTGCGTTCGCCGGCTTTCAAATCGAGAGAGCTCTTTCGAGGCACAATTCATTTATCGTGCCATCGACGCGATTACAAAACGCACGTCAAATCTGCAGTAATGACGGCAATTAATTAGCGCCATTCCCAGCAAGCATGCCTACCCGAATCCGCCGCGGGATACCGAGCGCGATTTACACGCGCGCGCGGAATCGCGACTCGATCGCGGAGCGACTTTCAACCAGTCGCCGCTCTTCTCCCCGAAATTCGCGATATCGCACCAACAAAAGAGAGAGAGAGAGAGAGAGAGAGAGATTCGTTCAGGCTTCGGAAAGTTTCTCCACGGACTTTCGAGAATTCTCGAACGTCCGTCGCAGAGCCGGCCGGCAGGAGCGCGCTAATCGATATCCCATTATGAGCATTATTTTCGCACGCTCGTCGCTCGGGGAATCGATTTTCATCGCGTCGGACGCGACGCGGAGTAAAAATAATGGATGAATGGTGTATTTATGCAATGGCTCCGCGGAAGGCCCGATCCGTTGGCGGATCGATCGCGCGCAAGGCACGCGGAGCGCGTGCGAGCATAATTTGCCGCCGCGATTAAAATTCCGCTTTGGTCTCGAGGCGCGTCGCTCCCAAAGGAAGGCGGAGGGAAGGGATGGCGTTAACCGGCTCGGTTACCGCGCCGGATAACTCCATTCGTCCCAGCTTCCGGCGCTTCGCCCGCGTTTATTCTGTCCCCCTTCTAACTCGCACCGCGTTACATCGCGCGCGCGCGCGCGCCCTTCTTTATCTAATTAAACATCAGCCGACGTCGAAGAAGTCACTCGGACGGTTTCACGGTCGTAGTTAAACGCGCCGCTTTTATCTCCCTTTCCTCGCGCGCCGCCATCGTGAGATAAGATCCGAGTTAATGCGCCTGACGAGAGATAGCAGAAGAAATTAGAAAGAAGAGGAGAGAGAGCGAGGATCCTTATCGGGGGCTTCCTTGTCGGAATTAATTATCCAGCGTGTTCGATGATGTCCCGACTCTTAGATCGTGGCTCTTTGATCGGCTGATTAATCGGCGATGACGCGGTGATTCGCGCTTTACTTTCGCCGCGATCGGAATAAATAAATGCGGACGACATAATGGCAGAGCGGCGCTTTGAAGTGGAGCGCCCGCGCGTATATTAATCATTTCGATGATACGCGAGCGTAACTAGATCCGCGGGACTAATTCCCCCCTCCGCGCCGCGCGGCTTCATCCCCCACCTGCCGGTTGCTTTCGCACCGAAATGAAAAAAAATGGGTACTATAATTGCCGCGATATCGATCGGCTCGGCTGCGGGTAAAGTAAACATTTAATTAAACTCCGCCATACGTCCGATATACGTCCAGCTCGAGGCGGAAACGGAATTTACCGTTCGACAAGCGCGCTGGATATCCTGTGTCCGAGCTCGCTTCTCTATTTACGTTTTCGAAAAATTTAATAATTGTTGGAACAAACCCGTCCCTGTGTTTGCAATGCACGATGAACGCGACCGATAAAACCGCTCATCTTTCCTGCGTTAACGGAACGCCTCTACTTGATGTCGCGGACAACGGCGATAATGAGACGGCGGATACAATGGATACCGATAACGAATACGACTTTGCCGCTCCTATCGCGCTTTCTACCCCGATAGCAGCCTCATCGATTATGGCATCAAAGCCGTTGCTTTCTTCAGCGGAATGCTCGACGCGGCTGTATTGTCTTCGAGTAATTAGCAACAAGCAGGAGCAGGAGCGGTTTCCGGAGCGAACTTCCGAAATTCATTCAGCCCGCGGCTGGAGAGCCAGGAGGAGGGGGCGGAGGCGGGCGGGGAAGTGATGAGTCGAAAATAAAAGAACAGCCCCGCCGGGCTCGCGCACCACCGTTGAGTCTCGCACGGCTGGCATCAATGAGAGTCTCCTCTCTGTCGCGAATTGTTCTAATTGGCGCTACCTCGCATTACCGGCCGACCATCGGGTTGACTATCGGCAAACTACGGTAAACTGCGGTGAACTGCGACGAGCGGTCGCCCTCCTCGTTCGGCGGGAAAACTCGGCGGACGACCGGTCGCTCAAAGCAGCGGCGGGAAAGGAGAGACGTCGGGGAGGGGGGGGGGGCGCGGAAAAAACGAGCGAGGTACTCACCGGTCAGTTGCAGTCGCCCTACATTGCTGCTGACGACGGTTTCCTGAGTTAGCCGGTGGTGCGTCCTGCACCGGTAAGTCATCTGCGCGTCGCTGCGCGTAATATTGATTATCATCAGCTCGCCGGTCGGCAGCATGTGATATTTGCCATCTGTAACAGCAGCAACAGAAGCGGCGCGCGTCCGCGCGCGATTCTCGAATTACGCTCCCTATCATCGCGAAAATCCCGGATCGATATCGGGGGGGTAGAAGAAATTACGCGTTCAAATGCGGGCGCGGGGACGTGCGTGACGTTGTGTGTGACGTCGTGTGCAACGCGATCCCCGTTGTCCCCCGGACAACTGTGTAACTGTGCAATTAATTTGCTGGGCTTTAAGCCCGGTGTAATTGTGCACGTATAAAGAGCCTTGATAATTTTAAAATAATTCTGCGGCAGCAGAATTTGCCGCGCGTTAACCTGCGTCTCCGGGCACGCAGCGCAGCGCACGCGGAAGCGTACAGTATACATGCACACGTATACATATGTATATTTCTCTCTGTGCATATGTGTGTGTATATGTATATATATATATATATATTTTTGGGAGGTTCGCTTACCGCCCATCGTGGAGGGGTAGATATTGAAGGCCGGTTCCTGGAGCCAAGACGTGACGGTGACGTGATCGCGGACGAAACTGGGCACGTTGCAGCGTACAAGCACGTTATTGCCGAGGAAACCGCTGGGGCTTTGCACTTCCGGATCGTAACGTTGATTCACCACTGCAACACGGCAACGTTAACTCCCACCTCTCAGCACGCGTAACCGCTTTTAGGACCGTAAAGAGGAAACGGACGCGCGAATGCGACTGCCGAGGGCAATTCGGTGATTTGATAAACCATCTGTCGATCCTCTTTCGCACGCTCGCCGAGAAAAGAAGCGATGCCGATATCTCGCCAACGATATTTCATATCGCGATGGATCGCTTCTAATTAACGAGCTTTCGTTAAAACTCGCGCGATCGACGTACGTGATCTCGTTTTGCGGCTCTCTGTTCTTGATGATCTGTTTAACGCGTGTTTGCGGATAAACAAGCGTTACACCCGCGCGTGCTCGCAGGCTGAATTTATACGGCCAGTTAATAAAATGAATCACAAATAGCCTTCATTAATTTGCCAGAAATTTCATGATAATTGGACGCGCAACAACAGCAATGCGATCAAACAAGGGACGCCGGGCTGTTCGACGACGCGATGAACTACAAGCGCACACATTGAATCGCGCAGATTTAATGCAAGCGCTAATAAGAATAGCGCGAAAACCACCCGACCCTTCATCCGCGGCGGGCAACATCTCCGCGATTACATCTCGCAAGGATACGAATAATTTTTCGCCGCATTCCGCCGTACTTAGGGCGACTTGCTGTTTCCCTTCTTTTCTTTTCTTCGAGAGAGCAGATCGCACGGACAAATCAGCCTGGAAAGCATGAACGTAACGTTCGAGGGAACGTCGCATCATCCCCCTTCAAGGACGCTCGTCTCGTCACGAAGGCAGAAGGTAAGCGTCAACGAAAGGGACCGCGAGATGGGACGATAGGCCGACGAGGGGGTGAGGGCACGGAAAATGCGGAAAGCATTTGCCGCGGTGTCCTATCCCGAAATCTCGTGTCGCGCGATCCGTCCCTGACCCGGCGAGGCCGCGCGAGTTGATGGGCTCGGCTGAAAGGTTGGTAAGGGCACGTCTGAGAGGAGGGAGGGGGAGGGGAGGGGGGGAGGGTGGATGGAAGGGAGAACGGTGGAATAAGATTGTAAAGAAGGTGGAGGGCAGCCAGGCACCGAGGAGACCGGGGAGCGGCGCGAGGGTGTAGGGGAACAGGAGCCGGAAGAGAGTGAGGGCGAGGGCGAGACGGGGGATAGGAGGGAACGGCGGTGGCGGCAGCCAGGGAATCGCCGTGCGGTGTGGTGGTGCGTCGGAGACCCTGCCTCCGCAACCCGTTTCGAGAGTCAGCGGAGCGAGGCACTCAGACTTCAGAATGGGGTAAAAACTCAGTGAGTTTGCCCGTACTCCATCCGTTCTACCTAGCTCGCCCCCTGCTCATGCCGCCGTTTTCTCTCTCTCTCTCTCTCWCTCTCTCTCTCTCTCTCTCTCTCTCTCTCTCTCTCTCTCTCTCTCTCTGTCTCTCTTTCTTTCGTTTCCCTTCAGCCTTACCCGTGCGCTTTCTAGCCTTCTCTTTCTGGTTCTCCTCTCTTTTCCCTCGTTACCCGTTACGTGAGCCGCTCTTCCCCGGCTCTCTCTTCTCCCTCTCGCTCTTTCTCTCGCGTGCAGCGCTCGCTCGCTTCTCGGTTACGCGACAGCCAAGCCGAACATAAACTCGACGGACGTCTCGCGGCAGGTAATATTTACAAACCATGAAACGAGCAGTGAGAAAAGATAGGCGATGCGGGTGGACGGATGAAGGGAGAGGATCAAAGACGAGAGGAAAGCGAAAGACAGGAAGACACGACGCGAGTAGCGTGTCGACTCTCCATTCGCAGCCGCTCGTCCGTCGACGACGAGTAACTCGCCCGAAAATCGTGCTTTTTCGACAGGACGGACTTTACGCGCGCGTCCCGGAAAGCCCCTCGCGAGGGCCGATGTGATTACTCGACGACGAGTCTACGAGCGAGCGGAGCGCAGCTTGGAGATCCGGAATGCGGACAGCATTATCGAACGCGTTTCCATGCTGGGGAGAAGAATGCCAGCGAGAATGCCACGTAAACGCAGGTTGTTCCACATCTCTCTCTTTCTCGATTCTGCTTTCGAAGCAGAAACCGTCACAGCGACCGTCTTCCACGCGATAATTCCACGCGTGGCGTTCCCTGATCTCGAAGCGAGCAACTCGGAAGCAGCATCCAGCGCGACGACTGCTCGCAGGGAATTCGTAAGGGAGCAACGCAACGCCGTATATACGGCGTTATGTGAGTTATCTTTAAACGATAAGCCGCTAAATCGAGTCGCGACGCGAGCGCGAGAACGTGACCGTCCGCACCGTAAAAGTAAGCAGCGCGCTACGCGCGCGCACGGTTCCTGTAGTTTTCATAAAAGAGTTCCGTGCGGTCGTTAAACTTCCTCGTTTTCTCGGTGTAAGGTGACGCCCTGCACGTACACGTACGCGTACACGTGCACCCGTGCACGTCGTCGCAACGACGTTTGCTGCAGGGCGGCAGTGGATTTTACATGGTCGGCGAGTACAAGCTGAAGCAACGAGAACGAGACGAGAGCAGCAGCGCGTTCCTCGCGTCCACTCGCGACCTTCGAAATAAATAACGAGGGAAATATCATCCGGCTGAATGCCGCTCGCGCGTCCCCGCTGCCGGATATGAAAACGCCGATGCTCACAGGATTAGCTCATCGCGCTCGTTGCTCGATTCCTCAGCGCGCGAATTCGCGTAGCAATTTGAAAAATAAGCTACCAACGTTCCCGCAGATGATGCAGGCGATATCTCCCGCACGGGTGTCCTTCTTGGCTATCGTTCGTCATCCGCCCTGTCGTTTATCTTTATACCGCTCCCGGGGTCAGCGATGATGAAACATGTCGAGAAAACGACGAGACTAATGGCTTGTTTGTCTCGTAACTCCGTGCGGAGAAAACTGCCCGGGAGGACGAGCCGGGAGTTACTCCCTCGGGAGCGTGTTCTCGTCGATTCGGACATGTCCGAATAACCAGTGCAAGACGAGAGCCACGCGCGTGCGGCTCGTCGTTGGCACCTTCCCCCCCCCCCCCCCTCCGACATTTGAGAAAGGATGATCAACGCAGTTGGGATCGAAGGGGGGAATTATGGATTGCTTCTCCTCAGGCTCATCAATTCTCTCATCAGGAGATCCTCTCTCACGGAAGACCCGCCTCTCACCTCTGACCGGCTGACGCGCCGTGAAGCCGCGGCGTGACGTGTACGTGACCTTCCCTTCATCCCTTTGACGAGGCCTCGCGAGGTCGCGCGCGGGTGGCGATCCGAGGGAGCGGAGAAGAGAGTCCGCGATTCTGAGACGTTAAGCAGGAAGGGGCGCTCGCGATCATGAATCTCGTTTCGGGGGATGGAGGAGAGCGGCGGCGCCCGAAAGATTTTTCTCGAAGGCGGAAGGAAGGGCGGCTGCTGCGCGGAAACGGCGAGCAGGACGGATGGAAACCCGCGGGGGAGACGGAGCAAAAAGAAAATGGCCGAGGCGGAGACTAGAAGCTGACGCGGCAGAGAGGTATCAGGCATGAATCTGAAAAGGTACGGGCTGCGTTCACGCGACGATGATTTACGGGCGTATTAGGTCGATAAGATATCTTCCGGTTCGTTGACCCGGCGGAAGCTCTATTTTTAAGGCGCCTCGCGGCCTCCTTTTACTCCATTTATTCGTTCCTGCCGCTCCCTCCTCCTCCCTCCCTCTCTCTCTCTCTCTCTCTCTCTCTCGTTTCTCCTTCGTCTTCTACTTCGACACTCTTGTAAACGCGAATTTTGGAAGGCCTCGCGCCCCGTCGACCGAAAAGAACTGGCAGACGAATCTCCGCCGCGCTAACGCGATTTCGATGATGAAGTAGCTGTCTAACACGAAGTTTCTAATATCTCAAAGTGCAGAGCGGGTCGTGCGCTTGGCGAAGCTCGTATTGTTTTCACACCGGAACGAGCGGAGTAGCATCGGAAAGTTTCGCATACAGATTTGTCACTCGCGTACGTCAGAAATTACCGGCGCACTTCTCCTTCCTTTCCTGTTTTTCTTCCTCTTTTTTTTTTTTCTTCTTCTTCTTTTCTCCCCGGGATTTACAATCAGCGATTCGGTGCACGTCTGGAATCAGACGGTACGGTCACGGATGGCTAAACTCTCATTCGTGTCAGCTCGCGAACCGCGGCTTGATACGGCGGATCGCGCGATGTTAAGTGATCGCCGAACTGACATGTCCTTCCGCGAGAGTGATATTAAAAACCGCAATTCATCCACGTCGGTCGAATCGCTACCTGAGATGCCACACGTTGCTCGATTCATCGAGGACGTTACTTAAGCTCGCAGCTCGCAGGCGAGTATTTCGATATTGCGCGTCGGATTATTCGCCGCTTCAGCGGCGTGTATCCATATTTTAAGCGAAACCGAAAGCTGCGGTTCGGCCGCTCGGATATTCGACTATCATTGCGGATCCCGAGGACGCAGGGTGGAGCGGAGGAAAGGAAGGAGACAGCTTCATTATTTAACCGACGATCCGGCGCGATGCGCCAGCGTGAACCCTGAAAGGAGATTCATCCCGCGGCCGCGAGACCGCGGAGACGATCGAATCCGCGAGCGTGAGCTCGCGGGTAGACGCGCGCACGCGCTCGCCTAGGCGATCTACCTGCCACCGAGCTACGTGCGGAGGATACGCGAGGACGGACTTTGGGGACGCGGCTTTGAAGAGGGTCGAGGGGGACGGCTAACGAGGGAGCGAGCGGTACCTGCTCTGACGGTGACGTCTCTACTGACAATCGCGCCGACGCTGTTGACGGCCGAGCACTTGTAAATGGCCCAGTGGACGTCCTGCCGGAAGGCCTCGGCCTCGAAGGCCGGGAAGTGTATCGTCCCGTTGCCGAGGACGTGCCTGATGGCGACGATGCTCGTTATGCTGCCGCCGTCCGCCGCCAGCCAGTCGACGCTCGGCAGCGGATTCCCGCGCACAGTGCAGTCCACCCGGCCGCCGTTCACGTTGGTGAACTCCACCCTCGACGGCGGCTCCGTGACGAAGCTGGGCCCCTGCGTCTCGTAGGATGCGTGAGCGGTGGTACCTAAGCCGGGCAGGAAAGGCAGACGCGTTATTACGTCACCATGGCGTATTACGGCGCGGAGGGGCAGAAGGGGGAAGCCTCTCGGCTGTATCAATTATGATCACGATTGGTCGCGATCTTCGCGATCTTCCTCACCCATGTTTATCCGATGTTTCATGGATCTCTGCTCCCGCGTCCGCTCATCGCGTCGTCGTCGTCGTCGTCGTCGTCGTGCAGCTTTAAGACACGCTTGAAATTTTCATTAGCGCGCGGTCGCGCGTCCCGCGAATCCCGAGAATCCGGCGTGACCGCACGAATCGCGCGACCGACGCTCCGCTTTATTTCGCCCGGCTCTCCGTAAATGCTCTATAAATCTCCGGGTATTATGAATAACAATCAGGAACGCATTAATCACGCGACACCGTCAGCGAATGGACAGTCGCCGGCGTGGATCTCTCTCTCTCTCTCTCTCTCTCTCTCTCTCTCTCTCTCTCTCTTCTCTTTTCTTCTTTTCCTCTTTTTCTCTCCCCCTCGCGACCACCGGCCGCGGGGCACACGGTTGATTTCTGGGAGGGGAGGGAGCGGCGCGACGCGACACGGGGGGATAGGGGCGATAGGGAACGCCGGCGAAGTGGTGAGCATTGGTGCACGCGACGGTGGGACGGGGGCAGTGTATCGTCGACGGACACGGACGAAGATAATACAGCCGGCCATAAATCATACGTTTAACGCCGAAATTCGGCCGTAATAGCTCCCATAAATGGAGCGCATTGCGCGCGCGCGTCCGCTCCCYCCCCCCCCCCCTCCCTCCTATCCCACGAGGCCGAGGCCTGTTAACCATTCATCACCCGAGTTATGTTGATTTAAGTAGGAATGCCGGCCCGTTCCCGGTGTATTCCCGCATTCCGTCCGGCATTGCTCATCTGGAAGCCAGTCCGACCGAGTAACGTACAGAGCATCCCTCCCGTTATAGGACGTGCAACGAATGACGCGCGCGTTCGCCGCGTGTTTCCGCGTGCGTTCGCCGGCGAGATCGGCGCGGGTCGATTTGCGAAATGCAGCAACCCGAAGACTCGAGGCCGGGCTGTAGAGAAATCCCCGGCCGAGAGAGAGCTAAGATTCTGATTCCGGTCGCGCACGGCGACTCGCGCATGCCTCGGCTCCGCAATCGCGCGGCTGTGTTGTTAATTGCATCATCGCGTTACTCGGCCGGACTTCCGGGAGAAGGATCAGAAGGATGGAGCGGGCGGCGGGCGGGTTTGAATCACCGCAAAAGAGAAACACGCGTGCCTCTGTGCCTCTGTGCCTTCGACTCAGCCTCAGCAGCCGGTAGCCGAAAGAAACGTTGAGAGAGAGAGAGAGAGAGAGAGAGAGAGAGAGAGAGAGAGAGAGAGAGAGAGAGAGAGAGAAAGGGGGAGGGAGGGAGTTATTTCGGCCGGATCTCCAATAAGAGCACCTCGCATTGGCAATTCCCTTCTGCTCCGCGCCGGTCGAGCGCTTAAATCTTGATTACTTATCTCCCTTATAAGCCAACGCAACGTTCCGTCCCTCCCCTCCCCTCCCCGCCCCTCCCGAGGCCATGACGCCGCGTCTCAGACGTGCACGTTCGGATCGGGAAAGTTATCGTTTTCTCCGAAAAGAAAATCGCAGGCTCTCCTATAAAAGCTGTAGTACCCGACAAAGATTTACTTCCTACCTTGCGCCCGCCCTCTCCCTCCCTTTCTCCCTTCCTCTCTCTTAGCCTCTTAGTCTCACCCCCGGAGCCGATGGGAAGCCTCGAATCTTAACGTCGCTCGCACTCCACCATCGCCAGAATGGCCATGGTGCGCTGCGGAGCCGCGATTGGATATATCTTGCGACCTACATTCCCCGGGCAGCGCAATCATTCCCCCCGCGAAAGGAGGGAAGGGAGGAAGAAAGGCGCCCCGCATAAAAAGTTAACTCTTCATCTTCCGGCGGAGCTGCGGATTCCGCGCCATGCTATCAGCCGCGTTGTCCGCGCACCTGATCGACGTGCACGTCGACTTCGTCTTACGATGACCCGATATCCCGAACTCCGTTACTCCGAACGTCGCAGTCGAGATCAGCGTGCATCGAGGGTGACCCGTGACCCGGGATCCGTCCCGTCTCGTGCGTGGATCGTGTCGGATGCGGATTACGCACGATCGTATCGGATCACGGGATCGATCGTATAATCGTACCTCGAGTCTCTATCTCCATATCGCGCGATGTGTCATAAGATTAACGAGAGACAACTCCGCTCTCGCTTCTTCTCGATTACGTAAAAGATAAACTGCAGCGAACGAGCGGGAGAATTGATTACGAGCGAACGAGCTCAAAATACATCGACTCATCCGAACGGCTAAACAATGAGCGACGAGTGGAGGGATGAGGGAAGCGCGCGGCTAACTAAGGGTTGCGTCTACTCCGGCACGTAGCCGACTGCATACACCCTCTTTGAACCCGCTCTCGGTGCAGGCAAGTGTACGAGATAGAGAGAGAGAGAGAGAGAGAGAGAGAGAGAGAGAGAGAGAGAGGGAGAGAGGGGGAGCAAGTTCGTTCGCGATCGCCGAGCTGGCGAATGGGCCGCCACCGTCAACACCCTGTCAACCCTCGAGCTGTCATCACGGGCGCAGCCCCGAAGACGCGTACTTGGGCGCTTCTTAGCCGACGGGCTGGCTTGAAGAGACGGGAAGGCGAGACGAGGACGTAGCGTATAATGTTTTGTGTCAACATCCTTCGGGAATTTACCTCTTCTTTGAGTTGCCCTCGAGTGCACTCGCTTTTGTGCGCGTTCCACTCGATGTCCCTTCGTGATTCCGAACGCTGATCTTCGACCGACGATGGTCTCTTTCGGCTGTCCCTCGCGGACCACCGGAAAACGAATACCAGCCGGGGACGTATTTTTATGCGTCTAGGGAGTTTCTGAGGAAATTTACACGGACTTTGGGCGAAAGTCCTATCAGTCCTGTTCATTCATTAAAAGTGCGAAAACTTTGTCAGATCTCGTCTCATAAAGGGATCGCGTGCTCTTGGAACGTAAGTTCCCTGAAATTTCAGCCCTCTGGCAGACCTGTTTCGCGTCACTCGCGCGAATCAACTTCCGCCTCGCCGATCGATAACACGAGAAAGCCATCGCTTCCAAATCATCCCCGGATCCCGGATTGTGCTCGTATCTCCAGCTTGGTTCTCGCGATTTCGAAAAGTCAGCACGTCGACGAAGTTGCCGGCATCGCTGACTAATTGTCGGCGAGCAGCGGGTACCCAAAGCCCTTGGAGCGGGTCGCGGCGTGCGCACAAAGGGCGGAAGAACCGTCGAGCGGAGCAGTCGCCCGCCACGGAATCAACGGCTCATTCAATGGTGCACGATTCTTTCGGCCGGGCGGAAAGCGACGAGAGAGAAAGAGAGGGGCGGGAAAGTTAAGCTTGAGATCCGCTGAACAGACGGAACACCCGGCTGTGTGTAGGTGCGTAGCGCACGCGCGCTAGGGGTGACACCGACAGACAGATATGGACGATGAGGCGGGCTGCGTAGAGGGGGAGGGGGAAAATGAGGAGTCTTGTCTGCGGTTTGTCCGACAATGCAAACCGGCTTTCTCATATCGCCGCGTTGTCTCCATTGTTCTGTCGACGGTTCGCGCGCGGGGGTTGTTAGTCATTACGCGGACGGCGGAGCAAAGTTTGAGCAGGAAGGGCGGAACGGCGGCGGGGCGGGGGGGTTCATCCCTAATGCCGATAGTCATCATACGGATGAGTCTCGTGACTCTCGCCGGCCGACTCTCAACGAGCGACTTTGCGTCGCGCCATTAAAAGGCGGCGAACTCTCGTGCGCGAAAACCGCCGGTTTCGGCAAAGTTCGCCGCAGAATCGGGGTTAGCACTCGAATTTATATCTGGAATCGCTGGAGACAAACAGAGAGAGAGAGAGAGAGAGAGAGAGAGAGAGAGAGAGAGAGAGAGAGAGAGAGAGAATAAACAGCGTGCGCGAGGCACGGCTCGCAATCTTCGCCGATGAGTTCGAATTACGCTCGAAACGAATGCTTGTTTCTTTGGCTGGCTCGTCATCGATGAATCGTCAGGGATGAATCGTGACCTCGCGCCACAATCGGATCACGTGGATGGCGCGGTATGCGATTGACCGATAAATCGGCGCGGTGCGTTGTTCCAAAGGAGTTTCAATTGCTAATGGAATCGCTGAAACGTAAAACGGATAAAATGCGTGAAACGGATAATGCTAAGCGGATTTGCGCGGCACCTTTGTGCGGCCGCGTGACAGTCTTCGTCGAGAGAACGCGAACGTGTACGAATGCTCCTCCGACCGCGAATTGCAAAATCCCGTGTTGTTGGCGCGCAGTCAATGAAAAGGTCAAATATTTATCGCGTCGAGTTTTAACGTCGCAATGATTGACAGAGCGGAAATCATTTCTATTTTTTCTTTTCTTTCCTTCTTTCTCGTCTGTTTGTTTTCTTTTCTCCCTCCTCCATCCCCCTCCTTTTTTTCTCCCCCAACAGTTTCACACCGCGCGTACCGCGTTCCGTTCTCTCTCTCTCTCTCTCTCTCTCTCTCTCTCTCTCTCTCTCTGTCTAATAAATTTCTCATGGATATTAATATCCAGCGTAATACGAGCGGGGCGACGAGGATAAATGTAATTTCGCGCGATCAGGGATCCTGGGCGCTTGTTGCGTACACGAAGCCGTGGATTTAATCTCCGTAACAGTTCCTAAATTTGATCCGCGCATCCGCGCGTTATCTCCAGCGGATTATTAATCGAAAGTTCCCGCCAGCATCTCGGTTTTCTTTGTACTCGCGATCTGCGCGCTTTGCGATTCCATTCGGCGATTCCCGCGTCTGATCTTTCGATAAGAGCGGTCAACGCGAAGCGACGCGGTGCCTTTTGAAATTCTATCGATAACGTGCAGACAAAATGACGGCGTTTAATTTTCCTGCGCGCTCGTAGTTGGAACGCACATGGAAGTCCTATCGGCTCTCATTGTTCTCTTTCCAAATATTATTCTTCTCTTTCTCTCTTTCTCTCGCTCGTTCTCTTCGACAATAAAAAATCGAATTAAATTTTGCGCGCGCTTTGCCATTGCAATTCCTTCATTACGTGCCAAAGAGATACAAAATTGCAGAAAATTGCATCAGAGCGATTGTACGGTCTATTTAGATATCCAAAGCCTGATGCTTAAAAATTGAGTTCGTTAGCTTCAAATTAAATCGCCTTCTCCCCGAAGCCGCGCTCTACCATTCTTTGTTGTTGAAACGGAATGAATAGAAAGATATCCGGATGGAAGATCATGCCGGGGCGTGATCGCATAATTGTGCGCGCAAAATGCTGCGTATCGGACGGAATAACGTTCGCCGGTCAGCAATGCTTTAATCGAGATCGAATCGATCAGCGATCCGGCGTTGATTATTTCCTTGATAAACGATTAATCCGCGATTGTCCGCGATTATCTCGTCGAGCGCGATCTGATCTCTGGCGGCTTATCGCGATCGGCATTTTCGCGGCTCTTATTCGAGAATTAACATTGATAATTCCAATTCTCTCGGCGTGATCGCGTGATCCGTGTGCTCAGGCGACACAAATTGACCCGTAAATGACAGAAGGCGATCAAACGCATCGCGCGTCGAACTTGAGAGCGGCGCCGTTAAATTTCTCCCTCCGAGCCTGTCGTTCGAATATTCATCCGCTTCGCCACATCAGAGATTAGCCGGCCCGTCGATGGCGGCGTAGATGGCCGTAGTGGCGTGGTATTAAATAATATTAACGCGCGGTCGCGAATCGTTGGTGTGATTTTACGCGAAATTGCAGCGGACGATAACGTATCCCGGCGCGCGATGACAAAATCGCGCCCGCGATTATGTCGTTACAGCGGCGCGGTGCCGAGTTATCGATACTCGCGACGAAAATAACAGTCGGCGGGAGCGATTAATTATCCGGCCCGCTCGTCTCGCTCGTATCATTCCCGCGTCTCTCGCGCATTTTCGCGATAAATCCTCCACCGTGCACGCGCGAGCCACCCTTTTTCGCTTTCGGGACGGCGCGCGGCTTATTTTCCCGCTCGAAAATCCGCTAATTCCGCCGAGACGCGCGGTTTTTGTTCCGCCGCGATCCCTCTCCGCGCCCGCCCCCGCCCCCACCCGCCCCCGCCCCCCCCCCATGGCCTGCGGCTTATAACGAGCGTGAAAGCTGCTTTAAAACGCAGGTAAGTAGCGTCATTATTCGGCTCGCGCCAGGCCGCGTTATTACGTTAAACGAGCTCGCATATTTGCCCGCATAAAGAAAATAATTATATCGCGATACGTTAACGTGGTTAAATACGACATCTCTCTCTCTCTCTCTCTCTCTCTCTCTCTCTCTCTCTCTCTCTCTCTCNGACGCGCGGTTTTTGTTCCGCCGCGATCCCTCTCCCCCCCCCCCCCCCCCCCCCCCCGCCCCCGCCTCCCCGTTATGGCCTGCGGCTTATAACGAGCGTGAAAGCTGCTTTAAAACGCAGGTAAGTAGCGTCATTATTCGGCTCGCGCCAGGCCGCGTTATTACGTTAAACGAGCTCGCATATTTGCCCGCATAAAGAAAATAATTATATCGCGATACGTTAACGTGGTTAAATACGACATCTCTCTCTCTCTCTCTCTCTCTCTCTCTCTCTCTCTCTCTCTCTCTCTCTCCCTGTATACATATGTATATATAATTTAAAATTATCCCGTAAATTTTTTAATTACGCGGAATACAAGTATGCCTGCGCGCAAACACCGCCGACCGGAATAGAAGCGCGAAATCTGGCGTGCGCAATCACGACGGAGCGAAACGCGATCGGATCGCTGATCGAACTCGTTGCGCGGCGGAAAATATTACGCCATTAGCTACGTGCATGCTCCTATAAATAGAGTTTCAATTATTTACGGAATAATATCGTTGCTGTATCTTTTTCGAGCCCGAACCAGGTCGACCGCGAGATTACAACGAAGCAGAAGTCCGAATTGCATCGCGCGAGTCGCCGATCCGCGGATACTTGCTCGTCGGGCATCGTCAAGGGTCAATACCGAGAATTTCTGTGGGGCTGCCGATGCCTTTCATCCGTCACGCCGCTTGCTTTATACCCGCGCCGAGCAATTTCCTAGCCGCCACGCACACTCGTGCGCGAGTTAAAACGATGTTTCGGGCGCTCAGCCGTAAGAGAAAAGCAAGGGGGGGAGCGAAAGGTGAAGGGGATGGGGGGGTGGTGGTGGTGAGGGAAAAGCAAGCGGGCATATTAAAGCTAAGCGGTGTTCTGTCATAAAAAGGAAATATCGTCCGATGCTGGTCCCGCGTCGTCCGAGACGGCCGCCTCGACCTCGACGATCGCGACTGCTCGCTGTAATTCGCTGGAACTCGAGGGAACTCACGATGGATGCCGCGTCGAGGACACGAGACGAGCTCGTGGCACTCGTATTTCATTGTACGTGCACCTTCGAAGCGAGGATCGCCGCTGGCGAGGAACACGGTTGATTTCTCGGGCGACCGGCGTAACAGCGAGCCATAAATCGGCGATACTTTAGGGCGCACCGATAACTCGCTCAGCTACCCCCGAAAGAAACTGCCCGAAACAGCCGGGATCGTAAAGACGGCCGTTTGCAGGCGGATTTAATCCGGCCGGTTTTCGCAACGGAGATTTTCTCCCTAAAGTCCACCGTATGCCGAATAAAAATGGCTCTCTGCCCCCGGCATGCGTGGCATTCCCCTTCCGGCCACGCGTCCATATTTCCGTAATCTCTATGTAAATTAGCTCAGGGCGGGGGTGACGCGCAGGTTTCGACGTCCGGGCACGACCCGCACTTCTTCCGAATACGGAGGGATCCGTCTCGGAGGATCAGCACGCAGATTCCGAGTACCGGGATTCGAGATCCGTATCGCTGCGTCGCTGCATGCGCGACAGCTTTCATCGTTATTCCGCCGGCGAGATCGAAGAATCGCGAGAGCCGACCGAGAGAGGGGTGGGGGAATATTTGCGAGATCCTCTCGGTGACGGGATCTTTGAACAAGTGAATTAATCCAGGCTCTCGGGCCGCACGCAGCGCGAGTTCGCCGACTCGGAATCGCGGCAAGAAATCACGTTAATTTCGGCGCGCTCGGATTTCACCCTCTCGTATTCTCCAGAGTTTACCCGAAAATTTTCGGGATTCCTGCGAAATGCATCGACTCCAGCGGCGGGGAGCAATCCCGACAATTCCGCGCTGCAATTCGCCGTCTGTCGATCCACAGTGCGGCCGAATCCCCGCGTTTTCCCGATACGCGCGTGTTTCCAGCCGCGTTTCATTCAGTGTCCATCTTTTGCGCAACATCGAACCTTCGCTTCGCGGAAACGCGCGAGAACCTTCCAATTCGCCGCCGCTCCTCCGTCCGTCCCTCGTGGCTTTAAACGATGATTTAATCCGAGGCTTATAAGTGTTGCCTTGGGAATAGGCGAGGAGGAGCTCGCTCGGGAACCGCAATGCGGTTAACACGCCATGCGAGGAGATCCCGGGACGGTGCACGCGTGTACGTGAAGCGGAGCCAGCCAAGCCAGCGGTGGCGGTGGCGGAAAACGCGCGCGAGGAGGAGCGGCAAGACGGAAAGAGAGACGGCGCGCGCTCTCTAACGGGACACACCGGTACAAAGACCGAAATGCAAATACGTATTCTGTGTACTTAGGAAGCGGTAGCCCTCAGTGAGCCTCATGCATAGAGATTGTACGTTGTCCGTGTAAAATCGACCCGCGACCGCCCCGGCCTTCACCTCTCCCCCCCCCCTCTCTCTCTCTCTCTCTCTATCTCTATCTCTGTCGTCCTCTACTTTCCTCTCTTACTTTCCCTCGGTCTCTCGGTCTCCCTTTGCCCCGCGATCTTGCCTCGCACTTTCGCGATCTCTCTCTCTCTCTCTCTCTCTCTCTCTCTCTGTCGGGGCTCGTCCTCTCCTCTCTTCTCGCTTTGTTAACGCGCGCTCGCTCGACGCCAGTGAATTCCCCAAATTACTACCCTTTCTTATCCGATCTTTGAACCACGCCGCAGGCATTTCCATCCCCGCTCCGCGGCGGGGTTACCAAGTTAACTCGGATCGTCCGAGTCGAAAAACGCCGCCGCTAATTCTTCTCGCGGCACGTGCTGAAACAGGGATCCGCGAGATCGAGAGGGAAAGAGAAGGAAAGCAGAGAAAGAGAGAGAGAGAGAGAGAGAGACGCGTTCGAATCGAAATGAACTCTCCGGCGGCGAGTGTTTTGTTTGCAGCGGCGAGAGCGCGCATGCAAAGCAGGGACAGCAGGCCGAAATGCGGCGGATAGATATCAAACGGATTAATTCATCGCCGGCGATAAAGTACGGCGTTTAAAATTTAAATTTAATTGCCCGTTACCACTTTCATCGCGACGCGGGGGCGCGTCGCGGCAGCGAGCGCGCGATTAAGTACCACTCATATTTCTCATGAATAATTCAGAAATCACATTACTGACGGTAGCGTATCGAGAGACGGTTAAGGCGGGCGATACCGGCGCGTATTTGTCGAGCGGAATCGCAAGTCGCGCGGATTCCGACGACACGAGCTCGTCGCGCGCGCGACAATTGGCGTTCCTTTTGATGCGTCCATAAAGGCATCTATAAAGTAGCTACGATGACGCTGGCTCTCGTTTAACGGATAGCAGGATGATCGTTGACGTCTGGAGACAGCCGTGATGACGAAGATAAATCAGGCCAATGATGACGAATTGATATTAATGCGCATCGTGATGTTCGTTACGTACATCAGTCGTAAAAAGCAACGCAGTTTCTGTTCCTGGGGAGAACAAGGCAGTTCCTGCAGCTTCATGAAGAAGATACAGATTCCTCCCGCGAAACACCGGGACGCATTTATTCCCAACTTCAACATCCGCTTGTTACGTAAAGCGCCAAGTTTACGAAGCGGCGGATATGATTCACGTTAAGGCGCGCGACGGACGAAATATCGCGCGGGATAATTTGAAATGGTGGGACTCCGTTGACGTTCAATTACCCCTTAAAGTTTGCGAAAGAACACACGCGGGCCGGATAAAAGCGGCGCGCGTCTTTTGCATGCTTTTATCTCGTTTACGCATCTGCTGCCGGCGCGGCTCGCCCAAGCGCCGCTGTAACGACTGCATTCTTGTCTATCGCGACGCTCCCTTTTCATGACGGCAAATGCTTATTTGCCGCTGGCGCGATCGCGATCTCTCAATTCAAGCGCTCCCGTCTCCGAGATCGTCTTTGCGTCCTCGCGAGAGAGAGAGAGAGAGAGAGAGAGAGAGAGAGTTCGCGGCCTTGTCTCTCGCTCCTGCAGCGTTTACTTAAATCCGCCGGCAATCCGCTTGGAGCGCAGCTCGCGCGCGGAAACGACGAGCATCGCCGGCGGCGACCCTGTGTCCGGTCACGCGAGCGCAAGGGTCACGAATACCGGTATTCGGGACGTAACTTGTGCGTTACCGCACAAGTCAGAACGCCATCATTCCGTGGCGTTTGAGCGCGCGCCGATGCAGCCGCGCGAATGATTTCGCTGAGAGTCCCGCCGAATTTTCCCAGCGTTCCTGCGCGACTAGCTCGCCGCCACAAAGCCGGGAATACACCGAGATCCGTGAATGGAATACATTAGAGAATTTAGAGATGCGCCCGAAAGGACCGACCCCGGTCAAAAGTGCCGCGGAAACGCCGAATATTACGGCGCTTGTACACAGAGCGAAGAAAATTACGTTCCGCGCTCCCGGTACTATTAGAGCAAACATATTCCACGTGCTCTCTTTCAGACATGTACAATTACCGTAAACAGTTCCTCCGTGCAAGCGCATAGAGAGAGAGAGAGAGAGAGAGAGCGCATGAACGCTCGCCGTGCGGGCTAACGTGCATGAATTATTAGAGTTCCACCGACAATTGTGAAAACATCCGAAATGCGAGAGCTCCCGCGCGCGCGCGCGCTTACAAACGAATCCTTTTTTAATCCGCGGAATCTCTAAATAAATATAATGTAATCTCGCTAAAAAACACGTCAGCGCGCGCAAAAGTAAATAAAAGAGATATTAAAGTCAGAGCCGCGTATATTGGCCTGCATGCAAAGATACCGATCGGAGATAAAAAATAATTTGGCAACACCATCACGCGCGTTAGATACGAGGGATAACGCAACAAGATGTATTTTATCTAGCTAGAGCCATAGATATCACGTGATCCGACGACGATCTCACCGCGCGATCTTTGATAATCGCCAATGATAATTTTTCATTCCGTTTGCGAGAGAGCGCGCTGATAAATCGTCGCCACCGGCGACGTCGGGTCGCATTAACATTTCGGCAAGACTTTTCCGCGATGGTTGACAGGCTGCTAGGATGCGTTTCGCTGACAGTGATTTGCTTTGTGGTTCACGTCGAATGAATTTGCGGCGGCTGTCGCCGCGGGCATGTGCGGTTTCATATAATTACGCACTTAATTGCTTATATTGCGAGAACCCGTTGATGACGGAACCGTCATCTCTAACCGCGTGTGTATTAGTCGCGTTGCCATTCGCAAATTGACGCTAACAAATGCTTTCATATTCCGTTACGCGTTACGGCAGCGAGCGCGCGCTGGCGCGTTGCGAAGACAACAAGATGTAATTACGTCCGATTGTCGAGCGCTGTAACCGATTATCGTTTTATCGCTGGCGATTGCCAGCCCGGAACCGGAATTTTATTGTAAATATATACGCGTTTACGTTCACAATGCGCGAGCGCGTCCCGCTCGGAAGCTGGCCAATCGAGGTCCATAATCCGTTAAACTTTATAGCGCGCGTACACATCGATGCCTGAGGAACCGATAATAAATCGATCGTCGCTAGCGCAATTGCGATCATTACGACCGTCGCGCATTGTCCTCGCCACGCAAGCTCGATCATTCGCGGATGATCGCGCGGCATATATTTCGAGCGTTGAAACGAGTCGTAGCTCCGTTCGCGCGGGGGAGAAAGCAAGAAGGCTAGAGGAATAAAGGAAACGGATGTAGGAGTGAAACGTAAAAACACGGAGAAGGATGGTCGGTCCGTTCATTGAGCGGGACGCGCAATTTCGATTCCCTGAAAGCGCCTCGTTCGGGAACAGAGCGTGCGACGGGTCCGCGTTCCGCGGATAGTGACTAAAGTTTCTCGAGGAGTCTTACGTGGCAGCCGACAGCTGGATAGAAGCTTCTTTCCTGGCATACCAATTACGAGGGTGGAACAAGTAATTGTTTGTCCGTACCTTACACCAGCGCGTGAACGGTAGGTCCAATAGATTCGCGAACGCGCGCGCGCGTACTTGCCGATGATGCTGCTGCTGCTGCTGCTGGTAGTGATGCTGCTGCTGGTGGTGGTGGTGGTGGTGGCGGTGGTGGTGGTGGTGACGTTACCGATGCTGGTAGTCGTAGTACGAGGAGGTAGTTAGGTCGGGAATAGTAGTGCAGCAGTAAGGTTGATTGTGTAGGACGAGAGGATGAGGAGGGTGATAGCGGTGGTGCGACCGAACGATGGAGCCGCACGGTCCGGGAGAAACGGAGACCGACTATCCCCGCTCCTTCAACTCTGCCCCTCGACTAATGAGACCGCGCGGTTACATCAGAGGCCGGGGACAAATTGAAACGTACGAGCCTAGAGGGGCCACGGCACGACGGAAACGACGGAGGGACCGCCGCGCGCGGGGGGGGGGGGGGGGGGGTTGGAGTGGAGGGACGGGGGCGGAGAAAGCGTTCCTCCTAATGCGTGGAACTGTGGGAATCCTCGTGCAGAGCAGCCCGTTAACGCCGTCCCTGGCGAGCGTGGAAGCGGTGCGGATTCTCGAATCTCTCGCTTCGTGAACGGGAAAAAAGATCGAACGCGCGAGGAATCTCGCGCGAACGAATCCATCCGCGCGCGCGCGCGCGCGCGCGAGCGCCACGGGAACGACAATAGCGTGGGGGAAATACGGGGGAGGAGGGAGAAAGGGAGAAACTGATGGCACGATGCGAGAGATTAGCCCGATTTGTCGCGCGTCACGCTCGTCGCGTGCCGATCGCCCGCTCACGTAATTGACATTAGACGTCGGTCTCGTGACCTTCCCGCATTCTTCCGCAGCGGAGCTGCTAATGCAATTTCTTGCACCGAGACACCCGCGGGCTTTTACGATCGATTTGGCTTGCCCGGCGGGTGATAACGTGCGTGCACCACCACGGCGGTGCGGAGGCCATAAACGCGATACTCTTGACGCTCCTTCCCGGCGGATACCGCCGGCGAATGCCTCTAATGTCCGTGTAATTATTCTTCGTACGTGCACGCGGTGTTAACTACCCTCCCCGTCGAAAGCTCAGAGGCTCGAACACGCTGCCGGCTAGTCGCGCGGTTCGGTTATCGACGACGGGAAGCCGCTCAGCGCGCGCGCGACCTCGCGCCCCGGCGAGGCCGGTGTCGGAAGCCGCTACAGCAGGCAATAAAGCTGGCTGGAGCAGGCTTGAGCAGGCAGTGGATTACGGCGAGCGCGACGCTGCGACGGCGGCGGTGGATGCTGGAGCCGACGTGTGCGCGTTTGGGAGCGCCGGCCGAACAGACGCTGTCGGGGGAAACGAGAATGGATGCGGCGGCAGTCTAGCATGCAAAATGCTGCGTCGACGTTATCACACCGCCAGAGATTAAGGGGCTGACGCGCTGGATATCGGGCGGTGGCGGCGGTGACGGCGGAGGCGGTGGCGCGCTCCGTCCTCCCCGCTCGCCCCTCTATTCTTCGGATACTCTGCCGAGTTTTACTTGGCATCCGCGCACATCGCGCCCTTATTGTTCTCTTCCCCCACCCCGYCCCGCCTGCAGCTCCGCTGTGGAGCTCCGCGGGGCGCGCGACCCGCCGGCTTTCTCATCCGTCGTGCGTATTTGTATTAAATTGTTAACCGCCGGGGATAATCAATCTCACGTGTACCTCGTCCCCGCTCCCTTCCCGCCGCGCTCGGCCCTTCGACGCTGACGCGTCCTCGATACGACGCGTCGCGCATCCTTTCCTCGTTGCAGCTAGCCGAGTGTAGCGATCGCGCGTAGCCGTGGTCTCTCCGTTCTCCGTTCTCCGTTCTCCGTTCTCTTTCTCTCTTTTCCTCAATTACGCCGGATGGAACAGCGGGGCGGAGGGGAGGAGGGCGAAGCCGCGGCGCGCGCGTTAGAGATCCTTCACGCGCCGCGAGATTCGCCGTTCGATTCCCGACTGTTCCCCCCCCCCCCCCCCCCCTCCCCCCCCGCCCCTCGGATATTTCGTCTAGCTCGCGAAATTTCAGTTGGCAGATCTCCAGCAACGGCTACCTGCAACGTCGTCCTTATTGTTCGCCATCTTTCCGTCACGTTTTATTACTACGCGCTGGCGCTAGCAGATCCGCCGCGCCACCCTGCCAGGCTGGCTTTCTTATTTTCCACCTCGTCATTCCGTGCCTCGTTCGGGTTACTCCCCCGGGCGCAACGTCTTTTAACAAAGCTGCTGCAGACGTAGCTACTGCAGACGCGCGATACGCCGTTAAGTCGTTCAAACCGGAATTTATTTACGCAAGTGTTCTCTTGCGCGCAGCGCGCGCCCACGCTGGAGCTTCTTATCTCGTCTCTCCTTCTCTCGATCTCTCTCCCTTTCTCTCCGTGATCAATTGTCGTGATTCGGAGCGAGTCTCGGCTTGATGCTATCAAGCCCGAACGTCCCGCGGAAACGCTCGTTGCGCGCTCGCCGTAACAGCTCTCGCCGCTGACAAATGGACCGCGCATAGGAGCGATTCTGATGAAGAAAAAGGCGGTCCTTCTTCGGGAGTAAACTCATTGCTGCCGCGCCTGCGACGTCTCGTCTCCCGGCAGGGAGTTCAGACTTGGCGTCTGATTAATCCGAGTTTGATTGTCACATTACCGCGCGTGTATCAACGACTGTCGCGAGCGACTAACTCCGCGCCAAGTTTCGCCTCGTCGCCGTATGCTCCGACTACATCATCGACTCAAACTACCCGGAAGGACATGCGTCACAAGCGCGCGATATGCGCGGCAGTCACGTAGGAAATTGAACGCTCCGAGGACGACGTCCTCTCGTATAGCGGGAACGTCGGTGCGGAAAACGCAAGGCGGAACGCGAAGCACGAACAAACGAAATATCTCGCGTCTCAACGCATCCCCCGGCCATCCCCTTTCCCATCTCGCCCTTAATCACCGCCCGCTGGGAACTACTTTATCTCTGTTATTTAGCCGCGAATCACAACGATGATTAAGAGCCTCCGCGCCTTTCGAGCGGAGAAAGAAAAGCAAACGGAACGGAAAGACGAGAAAGGAGAGAGAAAGAGGGTGGGAGAGGGGCGAGGGGCGATGGCGCGCGGCGCATGGCGTTTATCCCGAGGACGCGGGTATCTGGAAAAAAATTCCAGATACTTGAAGATCCATTTCGGCGGAGTTAAGTTCTCCGCGCGCGCGGACAAAGCGCTTAATCTCGACCGGTCGACGAACCGACGCGGCGAACGACTCTTCGTCGTGGAAAACCGCAAGACGGGCGGCGAAACTACCCGCGAAGGCCGTCTACATCGCCGGAAGAAGACGGTAACCACGGTAGAAAAACACGGCAACCGAGAGCGCCGAGGTGCGCTCGAGCTTACAACAAGAAAGTCGTCCCTCTCTCTCTCTCTCTCTCTCTCTCTCTCTCCCTCTCTCTCGCCCTCGCTCTTTCTGTTTCTCTCCTGCCTTGACGCGGGCTTCGCGCATTTATTCCCACGGCGAGGAGACGAGCGCGAGCAGGAAATAACAGAGGAAAGAAGAAAGAAAGGGGAGAAGATCAAGCCGGCAGCGCGCGGCAAGAAGGACTCGCCGAGCGAAGGCGAATAAAGGCGGAATATGAAAGCGTTGCAGCGTTGGGTGAGGGTGAAGAGAGAACGCGAGGGAAAGAAAGGAGCAAAAGCGTAACGCCTTGGATGGGTTGCGCCGCTCGTTATAGGCCGCGATGCAACGGCGAAAAGACGGGGTAACGAAACAGAGAGAGAGAGAGAGAGAGAGAGAGAGGGAAGTGCGGCGGAAACGAGCGCTGGAACGAGCAGCGAGAGCTCGCTCGCGTGGTCGGCGCTTGCGAAGGGAAGGAGGAGGGAGGCTAGATGCGGAAAAATGAAACGACGGGACCCCGCAGGGTGGTCCCCGCCCGCGAGGCTGATAGGGTTGCATTGTGGCGGTATAACGGCGGTGACCCGAAGTCGACGAGCGTTCGCGAGCTCCCCTAAGCTCGCCGCTGCTCCTCCGCTCCCGTCCCCGCATGCCGAGCTCCTTCTTTATCCATCCTCTACCTGCGCCGTTTTTACTTCAAACGCGTTGCAGACCCCGATATCCCTAAACTAAATACTGCCGATGACAGTCGGGCGCGCGCGCACTTCCGCCAGCGAGAAGAAGAAAACGGCGAGATATGTATATCGCGGAAGCTACGACTACCGTCCCCCCTCACCTTTCCGTCCTTTCATCTCCGCCCGCGCTTTTTTATTTCATCCTCGCGTCCTTCTCTGCGAAGCATTGCTTGCTAGACGGGTGAGAGAGAGAGAGAGAGAGAGAGAGAGAGAGAGAGAGGGAAACGGGAAAATGCGAAGAAAATGGCAGAAATACAGCGAGATCTTTGAGAGTCATTTCTAGCCTCTCTCTCTCTCTCTCTCTCTCTCTCTCTCTCTCTCTCTCTCATCTATCAATTCTCTAGCCGGTAGTTAGACTTGGAAGAAATTCGGGATCCATTATAAAGTAAATTTCTTCCAGCCGCGCGTACGCGCGGTTACTCGCGACGCGGGACGCGGTAGTAAAAAGATCGAAATCGCAACGCTCGAGCGGGAAATTTAATTAAATCGCCAGGGTGGGTGTTGCGCGCGGTCTATTTCGCCGAGCGCATTTATAATTTGACTGGCGACGTCAGGGCGATGAGAACGACGCCGGCCATAAACGCTCACGACGGCTTAGCCCGGACGGCTCGTAATTGCTTTCCGATTAGATACCGTCGCGTCCCGACAGCGTTATTTTCAATCGCGCGCTACGCTCCGCGCGTATCGACAGCTATACCGAGGCAAATTCAACAGGCGGCCATGCGCGCCGGGGTCTTTGTGCACTTTTCCGATTAACGGGAAAGGAGAAATGGAGAGAGCGGGAGAGTGACCATTCGCGTCCCGCCGACGACGTTTCGCCTTCTTGAAATCAAGCTCGAGATCGAGCCTCGAGGACGTTCCTCGATAAAGGAACACCTGCGCCGCGACAGCCAATTATCATGCCTGAAAATATACTATACGTCCCTAGCTGCTTCTACCTACGTAGAATAGGGGCATCCCTGAGTGTGCCTGCGTAACGGAGATGCTCCGAGCAAGTTTGAGAATTTTTACAAAGTTCCTCGTGTAACACTGATTCCCTTCAGGGTGAAGAGAAAGGAGAGTGCACAAGAAGTGCACACGGCAAATTCTGAGGAGGTCTCGGAACTTGCCGGCGTGTCTGCGTTAATCACGACGTTAGTGACTGCCGCAACATCGGTCCGCTTGTCCCATTATCGAGATCGATGATTGCCCCCGCGATGAATCACTCGGATTTTCCCTACCGCGAATTAATCCCTTCCCTCGGGCGTCTCTTCTCGAAGACAACCGTTTCGACGAACGATCGCGCGCCTAAGCTCGGAATCGGCTGCTCGCCGCGCGAGATCTCTCAAGCTGACGGCCATCGGCGTCACATGACGTCGCGACTCGCGGATTTAAAATCATCGCGCCGTCTCGGCTCCGTTCAGAGCATCCCGAAGAGCATGCCTTGTCCGGCCGTCCGAGGGAGGCGATAAATTGACCGGTGCGGGCGACGGTTTGGCGTATTCCGTGTCGTAGATCCATTGTGGTCCGAAGGATTACTCGGCGGTTGAATGGATGGCGTTCGGACGTTCTCGGGTTACCCTCGTGCTGCCGTAGGTGCGCCATTAATTACGCGTCGTAATTAAACATTGTGTCGAATTAGCTTTCTTCTTCCTGCGGACGATCCGCCCGCCCGTCGGGGTTGCGACCGGGGGTGGCGCGCTGCCTTTTGTCGATATAGCTCATAATCTTATCCGCGCGGAGGCTAATTCAATGTACGCGCGCGTTACGTAAAAGTTTTGCCGGCAAACTAAACGCCGGGGCCCTCGAGCTTATTCACGTCGCTGGATTAAACTTCGCCGCTGGAATCCGCTTCTCGAGGGGATCTTTTGTGGTATATCACTTTGATATAACTCCGGACGGCGGAGGAACGGCGGGGGATCGGCGGGGGCCACGTATCCGCTCGTTACGCGGCGAGCGGCCATTTTCGAGAAGATTTCTCAAACAACATCGGGACCGCATTATTCGCCCGCCTCGCCTCGGATAACTCTGGATTAAGTTGAGAGCGAGGAGAAAGAGAAAGAAAGATGGACAGACAGACAGAGAGAGAGAGAGAGAGAGAGAGAGAGAGAGAGAGAGAGAGAGAGAGAGAGAGAGAGAGAGA
>JAHMML010000026.1:1132670-1253828 GCA_020341155.1 Eciton burchellii | reverse complement strand
CCCGTTCGTCTCCCTTGCTATCGCAAGAAATAATGAAATTTTTCTTCCTTCCGTTTCTCCCTCCCTCTCTCTCTCTCTCTCTCTCTCTCTCTCTCTCTCTCCGTCTCTCTCTGTCTTTCGTGTCGCGTTTGAAGAGCTGACATCGGCGAAACTTGCGTGAAGTTTCCGATAGCATTTTCCACGCTAATGATAACGCGCGCGCGCGAGCCTGTGCGCGATAATGTCGTGAAATCGATGGACGCGTCGCGCAATATCCGCGCTAACGCGATCGATTATTCGCTCCTGCCAATTATTACTCTACGACTAAAGGCACTTGACCGATTAGCGCCGTTAGATACTACTCCGGCTGATGCGTTTCAGAAGTGCTCTTTGCCAGTTAACTTACCTCCTAATCGGATCGGGGCTAAATTAGCCCCGCATCATGGCAAAGTCACGGGACAATCGGTATTAGAGAAAACACTTCATGCACGACGTACGGAGCATTAGCGGGAAATAATACAAATTAAATCACGAGGCTATGAATAGCCTCGAGATAAACGCGGGAACGCGCGCGTTGCGCTAACGTTGCGCTCGCAGGCGAATTTTATGATCGACCAGCCATGTAATAAGACACTCGATATTCCGACTGCCCGATCCCGACGACATTGTGTTTCAATGGCGGTGGGAAATGGCGGAAATAGATTTTGTCCCGGTGCCCTCCGAACCTGCGGCTTCGCGATTCTCGCGTTACATTGCGACCGCGCGATTATCCCGCGAATATTGCCGGTTCCACTTTGTTAAACGACGTCACGACTCAGTTTACGCGATCGCTACCACCGCCGGCTATCTTCCGCCTGCCGTAAGATCAATATCTCGTTTCGTGCTACGGGATACCTCTGGATGAAATTGAATTTCGCGGGCGCGCACCGCGCGCTTTGCTGCATCGATTTCTGTTATGCGTTTCGCGAGAGACTCCATCTGATAGCCAGTTAACATATGTCAGAGTTTTCGACGCGAGCAAAGGGAGGAAAACTGCGCAAATTGCGATTGCGGGTGAAGAGAAAAAGCAAAAAAGGGAAAGAGGGGCAGAAGCAACGGGAAGAGAAATAAACGCAACAATGACACAGGGCAAAGTAACGGGGTACAGGCGTTTTGAATTTTATTTCAAATAAAACATCTATTTTGCGTGTGGATTACGGTGCATTATGGCGTACGTGTACAAAGCCAGGAATTCTACAAAGCAAGGCAGTTCCGAAATGTGTGTTGAAACAGTTTCGTCCTGTGTGGATTTTATTAGGATCTTAACTCGGACAATTGTCGTGCCGAATCATGCCGGCTCAACTTTGTACGTAGTATGTATGTAGAGTTTAACGAATCCCCGAAATCGAAGAATGGTCGACCTCGATAAAAAGCCGCACGATTACTCGGCGCGGTAATAAAATGCTATTATTGAAAATACGATTCCTTTAAGCACTGCTATCGGAACGCAACGATTTTACGTGCACGAGTTTCCATTTATTTTCCTGGCCGGAAAAATTTGGAGAAGCACACGCGCATTCCTGGCAAACATAAAACACATTCATTGGAAAATGGCAAAGCTACAATGCAACGTCTTTTTGGGGGGAAACAAAAAATCTAGGACAGATCCGCCTAAAGTAGAACGTAAACGGGATAAATAAAATATGAAACACAGAAAGAGAGAGAGAGAGAGAGAGAGAGAGAGAGAGAGAGAGAGAGAGAGAGAGAGAGAGAGAGAGAGAGAGAGAGAGAGAGAGAGAGAGAGACGGAGAGAGATTTTTCTTCGCCTTCCTTCGCATTGTGTCCACATTAAGCAGTCCATTATCATGACGAGCATTCGTTATATACCGTGACACGGTATGAGCAAAGCTGATAGCCCACGCGACTGTGGGAGAAAGACTCGTAGCGCAACTTACCGAGTGCGAGGATGAGGAGCGCGAGCGTTGATCCCACGAGACCGCGATCCACGTGGTGGGCCGACCGATTCGTGGACAGCCGATAACCGACGAGTCGTTTCCCTCGTGGTGCCCTGTTCATCCTTGACAGTGTCGTCGTCGTCGTCGTCGTCGTCGTCGTCGTCGTCGTCGGGTTCCTTGGGAGAGTCTCAAAGTCAGAGAGGATGAGTAAGTTGGCAGTGTGCGGCAGTGCACGGCAAGGTGCGTGCGGGATCTCTATCACTCCCGCTTCATCCTGAGATCAGGACGGTTCACCTGTCCGGCTTGCTGTGACTCGGTACAAACATAGATGATCGCAAGATCGAACGAGCGCGACTGGAAGGAGAACGGAGCGCGTTCTATGTCCTACGTGTAGGTGTGCAAGGGTGGAAACGAGACGACGTACGACCACGCACGTAACCCTTGTACCGCGAGCGCCGCAACCCCTCTCGGTAACCCGCCGCGTCAAGCGCCTGGAGACGAACTAAACCAGGGTCCTTCGGGCTGCGCGCTAAGTTCCCGCGGTAGACCTCCTCGTTCCGCGATTCGACCATTCTCGGACGTGCTCGACGGTGTTCGGCCCTGGCCGGCTACCCTCGGCAGCGAACGCTCGGCGTTTTCATCCCTTCGCGATACGCCCGCGAGAGAGACTCCGTTCGACGACCGAGGCTCGCCGTATCCGCTTGACAGGAAGACGTGAAGGGATATGCGGGAGAAACCACGCGCGGTTTAACGCCCGTATCACGCTGCAATTTTGCCGGCCATTCGCCGAAAATGAAATACGACACTGCTGACTCATCACGGCGACAATAACGCCTACATGTGAATCGTAGAAATTTTTTCCCGCTCATTTTATGCTCCTGTCGTATAAATGGACATTTTACTTTATTTTACAGAAGCGGAGCCTTTTATCTTATCATCAATTCTGATTGCCCATAAAAAACGGCTTGCGGTTACCCGATAATTGGGTAATTGTCATTCGGATTCATCTTGAATTTGATGGTCACCCGAGCATTAGTAGAATGCTCACCGAAAGCATAGAAAATATAGTTGTAATTTCCTGCTGAAATTTAAGTGCTCGAGATAAACACGTGAATTTTTAGAGAGAGAGAGAGAGAGAGAGAGAGAGAGAGAGAGAGAGAGAGGGAGGGAGGGAGAGAGAGATCGCGTTCTTTCTAGGGCGGAAATAAAATATACTGTTTTTTAAATAGAGACAAAGGAATTTACGCTTACACGCTCCACTATTTATTACACTTTACTGCAAATTTACTTTTCCCGGAGGATGTGCGCGTGCATGTACACGTGTGCGTGCGTGTACACGTGCGCGAGCAGAAATGGAATTTATGTCTATTTAATATCCGACCAAACGCATCCACTGGAAGTGCGCTTCCGTATCTACCCTGCGCGCTATTATGACTCGGGCAAGAAAGTAAACTCGCTCTTGGGCGAAATTCAAGCGCGTATACATTGATTTCTCGAAATCAATATCCGTAGGCAGAAACGATAACCGTTCCCACTTAAGGCAGTAATTACCTTTCTGAATTTTAAACCGCTAAAGGAAAGACGATTACCTCTCTCGCTCATCGGAACTTCATCAGAATGTTATCCGTCGACAAGAACGTTCTGACAAGAATTATTCGCAGCCAAATCTTGAGCGATTGAGGATACACGCGGATCAAACGGATGAAGGCGGGCGAAGGGAGAAGCTGAAAAAGATGACCGCGGCTTAAGGAGTTTAAGTTTTCGTCCCGCGCGCGAGAATACCGTCAGAGAATACGGATCTCGCGCGCACACACACGCACACACATATACGCGTACCTTTCTGCCTCTATCCTCTGTGCTTCATCTCTCTGCTCGTGGCAGGGTTACGTTCCGCGGCAGCCTTCACACGGTGCGTACACCGAGCCCACATCACGGTGGGGCGCGGTATGGGGTGCGACCAACCGCCATCAACCACCGACCTCAAAGAGCGAGAGGCCCACGTAACCTTATGCCACCTCCGCCACCCCCGTTCCCCGTTACCGCTGCCACCACCACTACCAGGCACAAATTAAATAGCTGTGGAGCGCGCGTAGCCGTTTACCCTTGCTACCCATTTAGCGAGTGTCGGCTGGGCGCTGCGCTCTGTTTTCTAAACGCACCGTTGGTCCGAATTTCTCTTTCGAGGGTTTTTAACGGCTTTTACTAATTTAGATCGCGCCTTCATCCAGGCGCTTCGATTTTTCCCCCTTATCCTTATCCTTCTTTTCTTTCTCTTGCAGTTTTGTCGCGGGCGTCGATGCCGATATCGACGCGAGATCGAACTCGAGCGTAAATTAGAAAGAAATTTTTCTAAAGATTTCTCCTCCTCATCTCCGATCATTTTTTTCTCGTTTAGTTGTCAATGCGAGAAAGAGACGAGAAGCTTTTGCGAGAGTTTTGCGAGGATCTCTCGAATATCGAAGATCTATTTCTGCGTCGTGCATTATGAATCGAGTTCAGTTATTTTCAAAACAAGAGATACCAGCAGCACAGAAGTGAATTTAAGCCGGGCCACGTATCTACGCGTACTGTTATGCCTTTCCTCGATGAGAGATTCGATTGCCAAACGCAATTTACGCAGTTTAGCTGTGTATAAGAGGAAACAAAGGTGAGAGAATTTTCTTTGATTCTTGCGTATTCGTTTATTCCGCGATCGCTTCCTTTCACGCGTATTGATCGTTATTTTATTAAACGATTCCAAGATTTAGATACATTCGAGATTAAGTAGATCTAACGAGATCGCGAATAATAGCGAGAGGTTTATCTCAAAGAATTGCAAAACATCTTTTTGCCCCAAGCGCCGCCTCGTTCATCTAAAGGGTTTGTTATCTAACGAGTTCAAAAATCCATATCCACATCTCTTTGTATTTGCATATATGTTAAGATGAAATATTGATCGATTAATTGAAATATTGTTAAATCTTTTTTAAACTTCTTTAAACAATCTCCATTATCCGTGTAAAAATCCAAGACTCTCACCACTTTCGATTCGTCCGACAAGTTACGGCAGAACTTTGACATACCGATTAACGGTACCACGCAGCGATGTACTACAATTTTTCTCATTATCCTACGCGTTTCCCGCTGCCGCCGCAAGATCGTCCAGAGGGCGGTAGCGTATTGGTGAATGATTCGTTGCCCGATGGCGGGCAAAATTAAAATTGTCGCAACTCATCGGCCTTGACACGATCTCCGTCTTGACTTCATTAATTAGAAGCAGACATTTGCGCCATTTTTTAACGGAGCCATTCAACAGGATGCAACGAACACCACGACGAGAAATGAAAATTGTTCCAATTCTCATGTCGATGCAGCGCGCCTGGAAAAGGCTGACCCTAAAGGACTCCCGAAGGGCACTGCGAGCGCACTTGCGGCGAGTCCCTTGATCGGGCGGGGAATGGAAACGACGTCTCAACGAAAGAGACGTAATTTTATTACATCTCTCAAAATACTCCCCTCATCCTTCTGCAAACGCCGCAAGACTGAGGAGTGAGTCACGATATCTTATCGCGGTTCTCAGCGCGAACGGCAGTCGGCCGTCGGGGATCTCGGGAGATCGGAATCGTCGATCGAGTCCGTCGAGCGACGAAAGAGCCGCGCACGCGAGGGCGGCCGTCTTGATCGATCGTGAAAGTCTTGGGAATCCGAAAGGCCGTCGCCGCCGCCAGCTTCGCTCAAGGCCGTGCTCATTGTAATCGCAAGTGGATCAGAAGAGCGGATCAGACAAGTGCGCGCTGTCGGAGGTTCGCAGTGGATGTCGCCCGCGCCGATTCTCCGTCGGGCTCGCGCGTTCGTTCGTTTGCGGATCATCGGTCGGTCTCCTCCTTCACGATATGGGCGCCGGTCACTGCAAGGGCTTCCGCAGGAACGCCGACCCGTCGTCGCAGCAGAGCAAGTCCGCAACAGGTGCGTAGAACTCTCGCGCGGAGAACCGCGCGCCGAGCTCGGGGCGGAGGAGGGAAGGAAAGGGGCGGAGGTGACGGGGGGGTGGGAGGGAGGGAGGGAGGGAGGAGGGAGGTAGGCAGCGGAGGACAGCGAGCAGCGAAGTGCAGCGGGAGAGAGAGCGCTTCGTGGCTTCGTTGACTACCGCCGTAGTCAAAGGCTGGCGATCTTCGCGCGTGTCTCAAGATAGAGAGAGAGAGAGAGAGAGAGAGAGAGAGAGAGAGAGAGAAAGAGCAATCGCTCTACCTTGGTCGATCTTCGTTTCTTTCCCCTTCGATTTTCAATTGCGGGGCGCGCGCCCCAAAGTATCGAGGGATTCGAATTGACTGCGCGAGAGTCGAATCAATCGAATCTCTCCGTTATTAGCTGAAGGCAGCGTGAGAGCAGCAGCAATCAGCGCTAGTGGGACGCTGATGACAGCGGCTGAGCCTGAAATTCGCAAGACCGCTCGCCGTTATGTAGCACGAGGACAGGCACGATCGAATCGCTCGGACGGGTTTCTTTCCCCTAAAGAGTAGCTCGCGACGATCGATACCGACGATGAGTGCGCTGTGCGTTGCGCGGACGGCGTTGAGGCTCGCAGGAGGCAGGAGGAAATGGGTCGCTTTGCTGGACACGCAGTTTTTGCGCCGTTTCCAGGGTAGGGTCTAGCGATAATCCGCGCCACGTGAGCGAATGCACGAAGCGGGTCTCCAACTGCCGCAAGCAGCAAAAACGTCTCCATAAGTCGCGGCGAGGCCTTGGCTCGACGAAGCCGCTCGTTTCTGTTACGGAGGTTATAGGAATCATTGCGGGCAAGGTGCGAACGATGGGCCATGAGCCATTTGCGTCGGAATGGGTTTACGTAACTGGGCTCGGTTCAATATCCGACGATGACGACGTCTAGGCGGGCGCACGGAAGCGAGCTTCTTCAACGATCGCACGATCTACTCGCCTTGCGGATTACGGTCTCCCGCTTTAATCTCGTCATATGCGATGGATCGGCGTGCGTGTCGTTAAGTGAAGCGTTAATTACTGCGGACTGTCATCGGGATGACTGAAAGATGTTAGAGGAAATGAAGTCCGCACGTCCATTTTTGCGCATAAGCGTCGGGGAAATTCGATCTACGTATTTGTATTCGTATTCGGCGCACGCAGCATCCGCGCATCCGTGCCGGACGGATCGAACCGCGCTGATGACAACTTGCGCATGACGACCCGGGCTCCGTTGCTCCGGGCTGCTCGCCCGTTCGCTTCGTTCATCTCTGGGGAAGAAGAGGAGAGAGAGAGAGAGAGAGAGAGGGAAGTTCACAGTGAAGCGTTATCACTGCGTCGTTCGTTCTTCGTGAGACACCGATAAGCGATTATTCGGATAAAGCGAGAGCAGATCTCAGATTGCGGGAATCCTTCTTCGTCCCTGCAGATTTCCCTGTCGGCCGATTGCATGTTGTTCTACATAATCAACGCGAGTCGCGTATTGTGCGTGTTACTGACGAGCATTTTCCTTTTGCTGTGGAGCCTGTTAGCACGATTCATCGAAGGTAGCCATTTTACTGGTAGCGAGTTTGTTTATGAGTGTTCAACATCCGTGGCAGATTTACATCCTACAGGAGTTCGAGTCGATGATCCGCCGTTTATATCGGACACGGTTTATATCGGTACGGTTTATTTCCTCGGAAAATATCATGCCTCTATAATTATGTTTCATTAGCGCGAATCATTAGTGAGAATCGGCTTCATCGGCTCGCACGAGATCGCTGAAAAATACATACGCGTTTTTATCATGTTGGATAAAGATACGCACTTGACACTTGATGAGCACGATAGAAAAATATCTCCTAGGAATGCGATAAATGTTGCCAATGTTATTGCAGCGATAATCGCGATATTTATTGTATGTGTTCTCGGTATTTTTGCTGCGTATATAAATACTTCATACAAATACTATATATATATATATATATATATATATATATATATATGTAATAATAGCACGTATCAATGTTGCCCTGTACCCCCTAGGAGAATGCGCAGAGGAGTATGTCGAAGGCGTGGTGTGCAAGCAGGAGGATATCAAGGAAAATGAAATGAAAATGGTACCGCTCGGGGAGGAATGCAAAAAGATATTGCTGATAAAACAGAAAGGGGAGCTGCACGCGATTGGTACCAAATGCTCGCATTACGGTGGAATATTGCAGAATGGCGCATTGGGAGACGGATACGTGAGATGTCCGTGGCACGGGGCTTGTTTCAACATCAAAACGGGTGATATCGAAGATTGGGGCTACGATTCCTTGCCGTGTTATCAGGTATTCATCCATTCATCCAGGGAGTAAACTTCCCTAAACAGGGAGCAACCGCAATCATTCCTACGTGTACATGATAGGTCAATGTAGATGAAGACGGTTTGGTTCACGTGCGAGCCAGACGCGACGAGTTGGAAGCTAACAAGCGTCTGAGGCACATGTTCGCCTATGACCCTCGAAATAAGCAGACAGTCGTGGTGGTTGGCGGTGGAGCGGCAGGTGCATCCTGCATATTGAATTTGCGACAGGAGGGTTTTACTGGTCGCATCATCTTGGTATGCAGAGAGAAGATTTTGCCCTACGATCGAATAAAGGTATCCAAGAACTTCGCCTTCAACATCGATAATGCATTGTTACGGACGTCCGCATTTTACGAAGAACACAATATCGAAGTGAAACTTGGCGTGAAAGCTATAGGTAATGAAGGAATGCCGATCGCTACGTTTGAATCGCATTTCTTACATTTGCTTTATATTGCATTGTTACTCTTCCGTTTACACTTATTCCGCTGCAGGTCTGAGTACGGCTCATAAAGTCGTCAAACTGGAGAACAAGGAAGAGTTGAAATATGACTTCCTCTTCGGTTGCACGGGATGTAGGGCAAGGATGCTAAATATACCTGGATGCGATTTAAAGAATATTTTTGTACTGCGAGAGTACGCGCATGCACAAAATGTGCATTCGAAATTGAAGACCGCGGAACACGTTGTCGTGCTAGGTCTGAGCTTCATTAGTATGGAATCGGCAGCTTACTGTAATGATAAATGCGCATCCGTCACGATAGTAGGTCGCGATATCGTACCTCTGCGGTCCATATTTGGTATCGAAATTGGCGAAAGAATCCAGAAAGAATTCGAGGCAAAAGGTAACTATGTGAAGATCGTCACATGCGTCATATACGTGAGCCCACCTGATGATAACAATCGATTCCTCCAGGTATAAAGTTCATCTTCAAGACCGTTATCAAGCAGTTCATCGCGAAAGAAGATGACGAGACCGTCTTGGACAAAGTTGAGCTGACGAATGGTGAGATTTTGCCAGCTGACATAGCCATAATAGGAATAGGAAGCACTTACTACACGGATTGGATGAAGGATTCGTGCATTGAAATGACAGATAGCGGCAGCATTGTAGTAAATAAGGTGGCTATAATGCATTCATCACTTTATATTCCCGATAATATTTGGTACTTGTTATGAATATTAATGAATCGCAGTATCTAAGAACGAGTGCGGAGGATGTGTACGCTGGTGGTGACATAGCTCATGCGCCGATATTAGGATCTGATATATCAGCTACGATAGGTCATTATGCTTTGGCTCAGTATCACGGTAAAATTGCGGCTATGAATATATGTGGCAAGGAGACCCCTCTAAATTCTGTGCCGTTCTTCTGGACGCAATTACTAGGCAAAAGTTACAAATATTCAGGTGAATTTGTGCGTTTGTAATTCTTACGCATATCTTTTCACGGAGCATATCTCTCCAAAAGTTTTTTGAGCTTTCTTAAATGTTAATACCTGGCTTAAAAGATCTTTCTTATTTTAATCGTAGGCTATGGAAAATTCACTAAAATAAAACTTCACGGCTCGCTGGACAAGTTGCAGTTCTTTGCTTATTATATTCACGAAGGCAAAGTGATAGGAATGAGCAGCGTCGGCGCCGATCCCATTGTATCAAATTTTGCGAATTTGCTGTATGAAGGGAAAACATTGACGGAAGAACAAATTAACATTGATCCATTTTGTTGGATACAAAATAAACCAAAGGATCTATCAATACGATTTCAAAATACTATGTTAATAAGCATTTAAATAAATTTAAATAAAATACTCCGGAACAATGACGTCATAGTATTAATTATAACGACGTCACAGTATTAATTACATTATTAATTTATATATCCTCTATGTGTATCATCTATGTATGATGGAATCTATGTAATACAGCAGAAACAAATTAAAATAAAATAAACATTCAATGGTACTGTGTACTTGGATTTATAGATTAATATTCATCTCATCCATAATTATCTAAGATAATTCATTGAAATAAAATTACATTAATATATCATATATATATATATATATATACACACACACATATGCTGTGCCATATTCAATCCCATGCTTCGGTGACTCTCAGATGGGCTAAATGGTCGGCTAAAGTAAACTCTTTAGAAAATTTCTCTCGTGTCGTCTTTCGGAACATCTCCATATAATTCTTTTCTACCTTCTTGTGTGTCATATGACCAATCTCCTGTTGAATTGTGAGATAAGGATACCGTAACAGTAACATGTTTTTTTGTTCCCTGTCAAAATCATCGCTCATTCGATTTAAACGTTGCATACTTGGTTCTTTGACTTTACGGTACTTCCTACGTATCAAACATAAAAACTTTATAAAGAATCATACATATTTACATAACAGTGAAGAAACGATATAAGACATTATGATTAGTATGTTTCCTAAGATAATCTTCAATAAACAAATATCGTTTATTAAATTTAAGTAAATAACATTTATTTTATGTTTAAGAGAACTTACCCTCTAAATCTAAATGGTATTTTATTCTTATAAAGCAGAGTTAATCCAAGCCGCATTTTTATCTAAACCAAACATCAAACATGTGAAACTGTCATTAATAACAGATAAACGAGTGTACATAAATTTTTATATATTACGTATTAATTGCTTTTTTTAAGTTTTCCAATTAGGAAATCTAATTATGCTTTCAGGTTATATTGACAAACTGCTACCAAAAATGCTGGTTCTAATCTAACAAGTTCGCCAATATTTTTCTACTACTATTGACACTGGAGTGGAAAACGAAAGAAAATGATAACAAAGTGATACAAATATGGCACAAATAGATAAATAAATAATTCGTGTATGGAATCGTGTAGTCTAAAATTAAAAATTCGTTCTATGCTTCTCTTCAGAAGCATTACTTACAAGTGAGAAGTCGTATTTAATTTGTTGTAATTAAGTTGTAATATTAGAAAAATTAGTCTAAAGCGTTATCGAGTCGCTTAATAATGAAATTACTTTTGGTTCATATCACTACTTCACTTTTTACAGTCAAACAACGGAGTCTTGCAGCCGATATCTTGATAATTGTAGTATTGAGCTGAAGTTATTGCGTGAGTGGCGTCATCTAGTAAGATTTGTTGGAATTAATAGCCTAAATACCTACACAATATAGATCCATGCTGCTACCCGCTGTATTGTTATTGATTGGATTACCATAAAAGGCATAAAACATAAATTTTACATTGCAGTTTTATTTATAGCAAAAGTTAATTCCGTAAACGTCTGCTACAAGTCTTCTCCGTTTTTTTATTGAAAAACGATATAATAATACGATCCAATGATAAGACGGACATTTTGAAATATATGATTCAATATATTAGCTAAACCTTTATTAATGTTACTCTGAATAAATTTATCCGGTAGATACAAAAGTTCAGTTATGATTACAAGTTTCTTGACTTGAATTTGGTAGATAAATTAATCGAGCGTCAAATAACTAAATTAAATATAAAGTAGAAATGTGATTCAGATATTACAAGATTTATTATTATTACAGCTAAAGTGTGTGGACGAGGTACAGACAATACTCCGTTCTGCAGAATAGTAAGAATCAATTCTTCTACGATACAAACTTCCGGAACACATTCGACATTATACAGCAGAGTCTCCTCAATTTTTTCTCCTAGTGTACGGCATAAAGAATCAACTTAACTCTTCGCGTTAAATCGTCAATCATGTATTTAATTTAGCCAAAGTGGAAATCTCAAATGTAGAATATCCACCGTTTATTGTAATAGTAAGTGCCTATTAACATCCAAACCTGTCGGATTGATGTGCGGCAATTTGTTGAATCACTCATTAGCAGTTGCTTCAATACTTAGCAAGATCTCGATGTTTGTGTTACTAAAGAGACTAGAAAGTTATATTAAAGAAGGGAATTATATTGAGTATTATTTTGACTACTAATCGACGTTGGATAATGGCTTCTTTGCGCTGGCGGTTGATAGATGGGCTGCGTACTCCGTTGTTGATTGCGTTTCTTATTGTATCCCTTGTTGCTGCCAACGGCGCCACTTCCACCTCGTCGAAATTCCATACTCGCTGCAATCATGATTCATAATTAAATTAGAATACTAAAATTTATTAATATATTATTTATATAAACATATAAGAGTCAAGAAATGCAAAATTTGATATATATATATATATATATATATATATATATATATATACACATAAATGAACCATTAATAATTTACTGTTTATATGGTTGTGATTCTGTTGATCGTAACGTGGTTGCCGATTATTAGTACGTTGATCTTGGCGTCTTGCATCCAACACTTGATCTTGAATCTGATACTGTAAACAAGATATAGAGAAAATAAAAAATAAGAATAATATTATTACAAATGTATTATCATCTTTTAATTAATTAAAAGGTTTTACATACATCATCCGTTATTGGTATGCAGTCCACCTGAAGCACTTCCTCGTAGTTCTCGAATCCCTTAAATTGCACTACACAGGTCCTCTCGGAAACACCAGTGACCTCGGCATTGTAATACTATAAATTTCATATGCATAGTTGGAGCTAGTTTCATATTTTTAATGCATGCATGCTAGTGTACAGTAGTAGAGTAAGAAAAGACAATACGTACCCTATTGTCCTCCCAGTATTTAGCCATGCATTTGTCGCCCACTTGCCATACCCACGTAACATTAGCGGAGGCAGCATTGGTGTTGCCATAATTGTTCTCGCTTCTTTGCGCGTTGAGATTCACGGGCATTCTGCTGCCAACGCTATTATTCGGCTGGTACCTAAGCTGATTCTTGAAATTCTTTTCGCTTGTATTAGACGAGTATACTTTCGAGGCTCCATCTTGTTGCGCTCGATTATGCCTACCATAAGAAGCATCATGAGAATGCTTATTTCTGGCCTCAGGCTCGACGTGATTAGAGTTTCTGTTACCGAGATTCCTTCCCTGCGACTCGGCCTGATTTTTGTTATAAGCATCGTTACCATGGTCGCCAGCAATCGCGTTACTTGCGCGCGATTGAGAAAACGTACTTCTGTAATCATTCGTCTGAGAGGATCGCTGATGCGCCTCGCGCTCGCCGTTGTGCTGATACTGATGCTGAAGTTCCTGATTACGTTGAAACCTCGGCGGTTTGCTCTGCTGTACGTGGCCAGCGCCATTCTGCTGCGAATACGCGGCGGAACTGTTGCTCGTGGTTCGTCTGCCGTTTCTGTGTTCCTCTGAATGTCTCGGAGGTGGTTGATACCCACGGCCACCTTTCTGGTTCCTGTTGTGAAAATTGATATGAAGACTCGCTTGATATGAAAGAGGGCAGTTTTGTTTTGTGGATTGGTTACATACCGTGCGCCTCGTCCGTTTTGCGCATCGGAACCCCTCGATTCAAGTCGGTCCTGATTGCTTTCGTTATTCTGCACGTGATTGCTCTGCGAGATCGTATCGACGCTCTCGGCTTGCACAGGTAGTTTATCTTCGAGAAAGTCGAACAGAGATATCTTCCCGCTGCTGGGTTTGCTCTCCTCGGCTTTCTTATCGAATCGCTTGCCGCGCGGTTCTCGCGGTTCTCGAGGCTCCCTCGCGCTGTTGCAAGAAGTGATTTTGCAATGAGGAAACGAGAGGGAAAAATAAGAAACACGGAAAGAGAAAAAACAAGAAAAATATGATATACTTACTTATTTTTACTATCCGTTTTCTGCAAGCTCTTCAGAGCTCGATCCACATTATTTCGATTAACTCTCAGAGCATATTCTGCTTGCTCTATGGTAAATCCGCGATCTACGATCTTTTGTACGCTGTGATCCAATAGCTATGGAAAACATGAGCTTTAGTTAGCTTAGAGTTAGGCCATCGATACGAGTATTCGGGATCAGTGAATAAAGATATGCAAACCAAACCTGCTTATTTCCACCGCCAAATACTTTCTTGCTGCCTTGCTTAGCGGCTTCCGCAATCGCGTCTTTCCGCTGTGTCTCAAACTCTGTATTCTCCTTACTAGGCTTCTCTTTCTCCACCAAAGCTTTGAAGTTCTTCTCCTGTTCCGAAGCTTTAATGATCTTTTTACCGAACGGTATCCATGGCGGCGGCCCTCCTTCCTCAGCAGATCTTATTCGGGTATGCAAAGCCAATTTCTAAAATGGAAACTATCTTTATATATCTCTGATAAACAAAATTATCTTAATCTATACTTGAACATCAAGTGTCAAACGTTGTTTACTTTATTTAATTCCCATTTTTCTACTAGATTGGCAACTCTTCCCCCGAGTACTTGAACGATGTACGATGGCATCAACAGAAGAATTCCATGTGACGAAGGTAAGGCGCCTGATTTTATCAATATCTTTGTACCAGGTGGTGTATTTAAACTGAGGATGACATAGAAATTAACGAAAACACATTAACGACGAAAGATAAAGCTAACATGATACACTTACTTTAAAACTGATATATGCTCAATCTCTAAGGCTTGGAAATTATTCTTCCCATCGGTCAATGACAACTTTAACATTCGCGGAGCTGCCCTAGACTCCTCGTTTCCCTTGGGTGCCGAGATATTACGTATCTTCTGTATTTGTAACACGATGTTACCCTGATTAATGTCTCCATTCCCACTGCCGATCTCCCTCAAATCGAGCTACGGACAATTTGTCAATTATCTTCCCTCCTGCACATGTCTCAAGTGATACGCGACATCCTGAACATTGTCTGCTCGTTTACACGCAACCGCTTGATACGTACGTCCAATAATCGCTTTACTATTTTCTGCATATCGACTATGTTTCCTGAATCCGTCGCCGCGCTGTAACCATGCTCCGACAGGTACCTTGAAGAAAACAAAAGGCCAGAATTGGCATGTGACAATATGTGGACGCCGATCAGGCAAGATCTCGGACCGTAGTTATCGGGAGAGAAAAAAAACCAACTGTTCGTCGGTGTTTCTTCAGTGCCAACGTGTGGCAGGAGGCAACAAACTCGCAAACTCAACTCACCATCCCGACGCCTCCAATTTTTCCATGTTTGTACTGGACATTTCCCTCGCGCGGCAGGAACTCTCATCGAGTCCAATACTGCCGATTGTGTAGTGTTGTTGTTGTTGTTGTTGTTGTTATATTCTGAACCTGCGATGTACGTATGTGTCGCGCGTATACAAACATCTGACAGCTGACCGAACGTAACACAAATCGCGGCGGAATGTTCTAATGGCGATTCAAGCAGATCCCTTTTATCTCTGCTGCCTCTCTTTGCTTCCTCCTCTCTTTCTTCCTCTCACTCGCTCTATGTCTCTCTCTCTCTCTCTCTCTCTCTCTCTCTCTCTCTCTTTCTCTCGATGGAATCTAGCAAATGTCATTTATTGCACGAAGCAACACTGCACCGACAACACAATTTACAAGTGACTGAACCGCACCTATCCGATCTGAAAACACTCGTCGCCATTTTGCACACTAGCGCCGATCGAGTTCGAGTTCGAGAATGAAATCGAGCTGCACCCAATGCAAGGTCGAACGATTCAAATTCCGTATATGCATTCCGTAATGGAACGCAATCGTGGAATGCAATTGAATTATGATCGCAATCAACGAATGCGATCGCTTTACCATTTCTGTTTCGTCGGAAGTTTATCTGGCGGGTGTCGATTCTTCTAGAATCAAGTAACCGCGCGATCATCGATTTCGCGTTTTGTCGAATTCTTTCGCAAAGAATTTCGAATGAATTCGACCTACGCGATGTATATATATATATATATATATATATATAAATAACGCATGGGAAAAAATTATATCGATAATTTTGTGCATCTTATGGGAGAGTAATTCCGAGATTGAGCTTATGCCGATGAAATTAGATGATAATTCATTTATAAATAAAGCGTGTATGTGTCTTGAATTTAAGCAAACGCCATACGTCACGATATGTATAATCTCGCAAAATAATGTATCACCTCACGAAATTACCACACGACCCCGATAGCTTGGTCGAAAAGTTTTAGGTCGGAATGGTGATTGCTTCAATTAGGGCGGATGATGATCGGTTGGGTGGAGTAGCCGATAAAACAAACGTAGGAATTAGTTCGAATGCGAACTAACTTTGGAGATGACGGAAGCGCGTGATGTGAGTGTTAAAAATGATTGCGACCCACCCACATCGAGCAGCACTTGGCCTTTTTATGACGTATACTTTCGACAGTTGATCTTACGCTTTCCGAGATCCCGCTTAATAATTGCACGTTGTACAATTACACCTCGAGTATCCCGAAAAATACAGAGAAAGTTATAGAAAGCCAGTAGAAGCCAGTCGAGATGTAAACTAACGAACATGAAATTCAAGAGAGCCTGAAAACAATATTTACAGACTTCGGGACTTATTCCGCGGAAACGGAATTATATAAATTACTGAAAATTATACAAAGCTCAGCCATCCGTTTCTTAAGAAAGGAAGCCGACAGAAATGGAATTTAGCGCGACGATCGTTCTTCCGACGCTGCCTAACAGACTTCCTCCTCAGCGAGGTGCGTCATCATCGTTGCAACGTTAAATCGACGGGTCGCCATTTGCAGACGGTTTGATTACCGCACGTGTCTACGTACGTTCCCGCCTGGAAATGGGACCCCGAATAGCGATTCCCCTCGTTCAGCGGATGGCATCGTCGCGGTACGCGCGCTCGTGTCACCTGCACCGAGCCTGTGTGTGAACCAACGTGGGTTTCCCCACTTTCGCGGGGTTCGAGCAGCGTCGTAGATTTTCCTCGCGTGCACACAACGGTCCCCCGTACACAATGGCTGAATACTATAGTTGGATCACGATGGTAGTAACGCAACACGTACGTACGTGCACGCTATGGTAAACGATGATTCGTGAGCGTGAAAAGAGACAGAAGGAGACAGACAGATGGAGAGGAAGACAGAGTTAAAAAGAGAGAGAGAGAGAGGGGGGGGAGGGGGAGAGAGAGACAGAGAGAGAGAGAGAGAGAGAGAGAGAGAGAGAGAGAGAGAGAGAGAGAGAGAGAGAGAGAGAGAGAGAGAGAGAGAGAGAAAGAGGGGAGAAGAGACGCTAATACAAAAGCGGCAAAAGAGAGAAGGAGAACGAGAGAGCAGGAGGCAGATAGCTGGACGGAGACGGAAAGAGAGAGAGAGAGAGAGAGAGAGAGAGAGAGAGAGGGAGGGAGAGAGAGAGAGACAGAGAGACAGAGAGCGAACGAGCCATGTAGAAGTTCAGGCGATCTTACCATTTCAGTTTTACTCCGGCACGGCGTGAAACCGCGCGTGTCTACCTGACCGCTTGATCGTCCGGCGGTTTCGTTCCGTGCTGCAAGGTCCTCGCGCGTTGAAAGTGAGAATTGCGCATTGCTCGTGATTTCCCTCTTCCGGAGTTGTCGAACGCTTCAGATCTCGGCATCTCCGAGACGCCGAAGCGGGGCCGGCTTTCCAAGAGAAAGGGATCCTTTGTTTTTCCGCGGCTGACTAGCTCCGGAGAAAGGAACCTCGGAACCAGGGATCGACGTGAGTAACGCACTCGGGCGATAGATCGATCCATTGAGAAACATTCCTCATGGAAATCCATTTCTGCTCCACGAGTTCTCGCGATCGGGAGAGGAACCGCGCTGCGAACTTTCCCGCATTCCAACCCGCGACAGTAATTTGAATTACGAGGCAGACCCGAGACGGTGCTTTCTTGCGTTCGGCGTTCTCCTCTTCGCTTCGGAGAAGATGAAGAGTTATCAGTTGAGACACAAGTCGCGAGTCTGTTCCGCAAATCTTTGAAAACAGGTTTTAGACTAAGGGACAGCTTTTAAAGCCGGACATCGGTACGAATGAAAATCCTTAACGTCGCAACGAGATAAGCGACTCGCTCAGCCTGACGGATGATGATTTTTCCTCGCGATGTTGCTTATCGGAGACTCGATCAACGCCGATTGCAGACTGGCGAACTTTCATTTAAGGCTTGGATGCTCGGATATGGATCTGGATGATAAAGAATACCCTACGGTTGAGCTTTGAACAGTGTAATATTTAGAAAACGATACAAGTAATGCTTCCTTCACTGGACTGGCGTATCGAAAGAGATCCGCGATTAGAGGTTCGCGACTACGACTACTGTCTCCTTGCACCTCCATCATGTGACGGATGCGGGATGGAACTGTATTTAGACAAAGGATTACCTAACGTTAGCGATAACCGTTGGAGGCCGAGATCAAAGAAGCCGCGTTTGGAAGCGTCGCTAGGACGCCGAGGATTTTCCGCTAACGCGATAAGAAAACTGGGGGCTCTCCCCCTGCCCCGAACCTCTCAGCTGCCAGAAGAAGACAGCCCGCGATATCTCGATTGTCGCTTGCTCGCGGCCCCGATGAAAGGGCGCGGCGCGAGACGCCGCCAAAGTCCGAACATTGTTCGGGGAATCAGAAAGGAAGTATAATTAGAGATCGTCTAGTTCATCGAGCGCGCGCTACGCGCGGATTAACTTACGCCTACATTCGTCAAACATTATGATATCAATCACGTGGCAGATGTGAGCGTGCGAGCACGGTGAGAAATTTCTTGCGCTAATTCGGTTTAAACGGGCCCGATGACTAATAAGCGAGAAAGTTGCTGGCGACGCGACTAATTGCAAGACTGCCGCGAAGCTCCGTCGTACATGTGTTTATGTCTTCACGTGATTTGGATATTTCTCTGAGCAGGTATTCCGCATCGCGACCCGACAACATAGAGCTTGATTCTGGTTACTGATGCTTCGTAATTATCGCCCGAGAACGATCAAATGAACTTGATCCAGGTCGCGATTATTAAATTATGTTACGTTCACTCGCGCGCGCGCGCGTGTGTGAGTTTGTTTTTGTCTGTCGTGGACAGTTTTCTAACATGTTTCTGTTTTCGAGATCTCTTCAAGATGAGATGCAATGAGACCAGTCACGATATAATAAGGACGTTGTTCGTCCATGCTTCCGAGAATCGAGAAAAATCATTTCAGCCGCGTATAAATAGCTACGCTAGCTACGTTTACCGCACGACCTGCGCAATAATCGCGCAACGCTTCGGATTTTGAAAATCTTGCGTCTTGCGCGGAGACGGCCGTTTCGAGTACGAGATATCTCGAAATAACCGTGTCAGCCCAATGGAATTCTATTGGCGCGCGATGCGTTTTGTTCTGGATTGCCTCGAAGTCGCGAGCATCGGAACTGCTTGGCGACTCTCCGCGCGATTGTTTCGCATGCCGAGGTAACGCTCGCGAAATCGCTTGCCGGAATCGTTTACGAGGATCACGCGGAATAACGCAGCCACGAGCGTGGATCCGAGCAACCATCCGACGCGCAAACGACCACCTCGTCGAAGCGTGCTCCGATTGCACGTGTCAAGTTGACGCTCGTGAAAAAGCGCGGCACGACGGCGGCCGCGAGTTACGAGAGAGCGTAAGTGAGATCGTAACGGTGCTATCTGGAATAAAACCCGATGACCTCGGGACTCGGATTAACTCTCGATTCGTCGAAAAGGGCCCCGTTCTCCTTTCAAGCTCTTCCTCCTTCCCGCTCTCGGCCTACTCGTCGTTTCTCTCGGCACGATTTACGAACGATTGTCTCGCCGGATCGTTCGCAGGTGCCCGCACGCGGGCCTCTAATTTTTTTCGTTTTTTATTTTACATTTCCAAGAGAGAGAGAGAGAGAGAGAGAGGGCGAGAGAGATCCGCTCGCCGAGTCGCGCGCGTCGCGCTTATCTCGATTGAAGGTAGAAGTCGTTAAATAAATTCTTGCGCATCACCGCTCCTTCGCCGTTCGAGGCAAGAGATCGATCGCCAAATCGCCCGAGATTACCCCGTCGTTTATGTCGCGATGTATTTCTCTTCTGCGAGAGAGAGAGAGAGAGAGAGAGAGAGAGAGAGAGAGAGAGAGGCGCAATAAAACCGGAAAATTCTCCCGCGCTGCGTTGCGCATCGCCATCCGCGCGGAATAAAAATTTCTTCACATACGTTGGGCACACGTGCGCGGACACACGTGCGCGTGATGATTCTTAGGAATTAAGGAAATTCTTATTCCACGCGGAGCGTGCCGCCGTGAGTATCGTCATACGTGCTTCGGCATGCCGCGGTTAACTGCGACGTTCTTTTAACCGATGATGTCAGATTTTTACCACATCGCTTCTGTCAGAATTGTATGATCCGTTCGCGATAACTCCGTCATCCTCTGCCAGATTTCTGCGGAGAACAATCCGAGAACGAGCGCCGGTATCGCGTGACGCGCGGATTGATGGGGCCCTGATCGATGCGCGATCTACCTGCAGATGAGTCATGAATTTCCTTGATTTCGCAACGGAATCCTTCGATCAGCTCCAGGACTCGCTCCGAAACGCATTAACGATCACCCTCAGGCCGCTCTGAATAAATTCCCCGGATAAATTCTCCCGTGACTTCATTCCGCCTTCGTAGAACGGGCCTTTAATTGCGGACGCGATTCGCGCAAGGGTTCGCGGCCGTTTCGCAAGCGACCGCGTGACGAGCCGCGCTTGAGGAGGCGGTGACGTCACAGCGGCAAGATGCAGCATCGCGGACGAGCGCGCTCGGGCGCGCTCGTCATTTTCACGGCGCGCTCCGGCCGTGGATTACCCAATGCGTGCGCGCGGAAGGGAGAAGTCACTTTCTCTCTCTCGGGGTCTCGCAACGCGGCGTCGTTTTCGTGTTGCCGGTGCGTGACCGAGGTCCGTATAACGCGTTACAAAATACGCAGCCTTATGTGGGCGCGGCGCGGTATCCAGGTATCGCGCGATAGCGATCGGCCGCGTTAATTCGGCCGCGCATTCGGAGGGCCGAATTACGTAACCACGACGACGTAGGGCGACAGGTCGCGACAGGTGCGACGGTGTACGCCGAGGTCGTTACATCGGCGCGAGGTGTCTCCACGGCCGCTTTCGCGGCGTAGATACGAAAATTGCCCGGCGTAAACAGTGAAGCGCATCCACGAAACGGGAAGTCGCCGATTGTCCGCCGAATCGCGGGAAATCCTCCATTCGATTTAAAGATAGAGAACGCACGAATGGCGCGTTTTAATGAGCAGGAATTATCGCGCAACGCGTCGAATTATATCTCTCAATTGCACGCCGATTTGCGTAATCGAGATCGCAGAGCGCGCGTGGATCGAGAGAGCGGGATCCAAGGATTCCAGAATCGAACAACGAGCGGAAGCTCAACGGCGATGCCTAATCGCGGGACTCGCGAGAGGGGGAGGGTTAAATAAATCGCATCGGCGATTCTTTAGGTCTCTCGAACGCTGCTGCACGAGAATCTCGTGCTACCTTAGATTGTCGTGAGATTAATCAAATTCGTCATCCGCGTGCGGGAACATGGTCAAGGCTAGGCGCGTACAGCCAAGGTACACTTTAAACTGGGACAAATAATCCCAGTCTCTGACGTCACCGGAACGTGCGACATAATTAAGAGTACGGCGAGTACGTGACCGTGATGAAAAATAAGCTAATTATTCCATCAAGATTCGTGACGCGGCTACTCGGTATGAGATAACGCAATTGACCGGAAAGATGCAGGATAGGGAGAAAAACGGTGGGAGAACGCCAGCGTTTAAAGATGTCGATGTTGATTGACCGAGAAGCTGAGAAAGCTGTCCCGCGAAAGCTGCGCTTGAAATTCGACACTCGCGCCGCGAACAGTAACGCCGTTAACAGTTGCGCCAATGAAAAGCGACCGTATGTATGCGGCGCAATATCGCTTTATCCTCCGGCGATGTATCGTTAGCTCATTAACGCTCCATTGTTTGCATCGGCTCATCAACAGATTGTCACAGATAGGACGGAATGGGATACGGCACGGAGATGGACGGCTGCGGCCGCTTCATGAAGTACTCCTTGTTCGTGACGAACTTCATCATCTTCGTGAGTTTTATTTAGTTTCATGATAATCATATCCTGTTAAGCACGCGATAACGCTACTGACGTGGCAATGCAAGTTACATCATCTCGACAGCGCGGAATAATCTCATTAAGTGCTTCAACAATTTGCGTTCTAGATCGGCGGCATCGTCGTAACGGGCTTGGCCGTGTGGGCCCTAATTGACAAAGTACCCTGGATAGGCGAGCTCGTGGGGAACGACCTGTTGACCGGCGCGGTTTACGTTCTCCTGGTCGGCGGGATCGTCGTGGCGCTCATTGCCTTCTTCGGATGCGTCGGCGCCTCGCGGGAAGTCAAGTGCATGCTCTTGACGGTAAGGCTCGAGTGTCGTCATTTGGGACGACCATCCATTCGTCATCCATTCGCAACGTGGCTTCGGTTCGAGCATCTGCCGAGGAACGAGAATCGTGTTTCGGATCGAAGCATGACGATCTGATGACGCGAAGCTGGTCTTCCGGTGGAATTAAGATTTTCTAGTAGCTTCTCAAAGCGAAGCCCTCGACTTGAGAGACTTCATCGATCTCCGCTTCTACTAACGGCCCTTCTCTTTCAGTACTTCATAATCGTCTTTTTGCTGTTTGTGACCATGCTGATCGGCGGCGTTCTGGGCTACGTTTTCCGCGAGAAACTCCTCAGCACGGTCGACAGAGAGATGAAGAGTTCGATAAGGCTCTACGATCATCGCAAATCCATCCGAGATGCCTGGGACACCACGCAATCGACGGTGAGTAAGTCCGCGGGATTTTTACTCGCTTCGGCGAGTCCGCCTCGCTCGTCGAGCTCGATTACGGCTCGAATAACTTGCCCTCACCGGAGCTGATCTCACCTCGGCTTTCGCGAATTTCAGCTCCACTGTTGCGGCGTTAACAGCTGGAGAGACTGGGGAAGCTACGGTCTCAACGTTCCGGAGAGCTGCTGCCGAGAGATTCAACCTGGCCAGGTAAAACTCATTTATAAACGCGTCCCACGCGTCTCTCGATGAAACGGCCGGTCGATCGTACGCGAGTTAATGACGGTGTGACCCGCTGTGCGCGCGTTTCATGACGCACCAGCCGCGCGGCATTGATTACGTCTTCTCGTTGCTTCATGATGCCCGTCCAGGCCGGCGAGATTATCATCGGATCTCGTCGAGGAGACAATCTCTGATCGTTGAGCGATGAAATCCACGAGTGCGCAAAGCGGCACTCGCCATGGCAAAATCATCCACGACCTCTCTCGCCGGGTCAGCCGGCCGGGGTCAGCTATTGCGAATTGGGCGCTCGCGGTTCATTCCGCGTTTTAAACGATCCGCGACTCTCGAATCGCCGATTTCCCGCGAGACCCCCAATTTCGCCGCAATTACTTAATCGGCCGAGTCCTCAGCCCCCTCGTCCCCCTCGTCCCCCCGTCATCTCCTCTCACGCTTTCACTCCCGCGCTTTCTCGCGCTTCTCACGCGGCCGGTTCCATCTGCTCGCAGCGATTCCACTGCAACGCCGGCCCGGACACGGTGAATCCCTCGAATGCTTACGTGGAGGGTTGCATCAACGGCACGAGGGTCTACATGCAGCAGCACGCGGTGGTGATGGGCGGCGCCGGTATCGCAGTTGCCTGTCTTATGGTGAGCGAGCAGTTTGCAGTTTCTTGACCTCTGCATCTCTCTGTATTTACGAAACGGCGATGCTCCGAAGTCGAGCCCGACGAATATGCTCTCCTATCGGAGCGCGACTTTGCGCTGCATCGCTGCTTCAATAGACGCGACTTTTTCTCGCGCCCAAGCGTTCGCGCGCGAGAGCAGCAAAGAGAAAGCAAAGAGAAAAGGGTAAAGGGCGAGTAGCAGGGGAGCGAATCTCTTGATATTTTTTGTCTTGTTAATATGCTCGTTCGGTGAGAAGGACTTCTGAACGCTCGAACGCTTTCGCGCTGGAGCGCTTCTCTCCATCTGCCCACTTTGCGACCACCATTGAACGACCCTGTGCGCTGCACTTGAATCTACAGCCCCTCCCTCCTACCTGGATCTTTTGTGTTTACGTTACATTGACATATATTATGTAGCATCGACATTACTCGACTGATTCTCAAATTCGTTGCAGTTCTTCGGGATGATATTCTCCTGCGCGCTCTTCAAGATGATCGAATGACAACAGGACGCTTACACAGTCTGAAGTTTATCTCCGTCCTCGCAAGGGGGGAGATGAGGGGACAGCAGGAGCTTTCCGAAGCGGGATTACTTCGAGGCGGATCCGCGCAGTTTCACGATCAATCGTCGTCGATATAATATAATCGTCGCATAATCAGCGTCCGCTCTCCGATTGGATCATGATAATCAAAAGAACGAATCTCCATCTGATTTTGTACAGTTCTCGCGGATTTGTTGTTCGCGTATGATACCGTTACGCGCCACAATTATCATTGCTCTTTACACTTTTCGATATAATTTACAAGTTTAAGGCGTCTTCATTAGCTGCATGTATCATTAGTATGATAATGCATTATGTACCTTACATATGTGCCGTAATAAATACAATATATATACATATACATATACACACACACATATATATATATATACATACGTATGTGCGCGTGTGTGCGTGTATGTCTGTGTAAATACTATGTTTGGCTGATGGCGCGTGTATTATGTATTTATATAATCTCTCGGCTAGTTTTTATCGCAAACTAACGACATCCTCGAACGAAGCGACGCGCTGGAGATATTAATCCTCCAGCGATCGATTCTTCTTTTACTTTACAAAAAATCATATCGCTCCGCGACGTGTTGCAGCGCTCGTTCATCTCGTCAAGAGATATATCAATTTCTGTAATAGGTTCAAGATAAATCTTGAATTACGGCAAAGCGCGTATATCTTGGGATTTCTCAAGTACACAATTAACGTGTATATCTTCGTCTATTGTGTATCCTCTTTGCGTAATTCTACGTAATTCTCTATAATCCTGTCCGTTCCGCGGATGGTGCGCGCTTCTCTGCACGATATCACAAACAGCGGATTAACCGCTTGTGCGCTTGTCTGGACCTTACTTATCCCTTTATCGTTTGCGACTGAGCATCCGAGCTCAAAGCGCGCTCAAGCTCGCTTCAATTCAGGTGTCCCGCTAAAGCGAATTATCCGCCCCTCGCCTTCGCCCGTCAATTTCATTCTTCCAGGTGATCGTCGATTGCCGATCGTCGCAGATGATTTGCGTAATCTGCGGAGGTGTACAGTCCTCCCCAAAGTCTCACGCCATAAAAAGTGAGCAGAGATTGAAAAAGGATTCGAGCATCGTGATGAGCTCGATAAGAGAGCAATATTCCCGTTCTACCTCTGCTACGTTTGTTTTTACTTGCTTTGCCCTCAGTAGGGATCTAATTTTCCCCGGAAGTGTGATGGGAGCGACGCAAGGCTGCGCGGAAAAATTCATGACAAGTCTCGATGCGTCCGGAGGCGGACTCGGGAGAATTAGATCCAATTTCGTCGAGAGATAGACTGCAGGTGACGGACTCTTTCCCCCGCGTGCGTGTAATTTCCTATAGGCAGTACGAATTTCATCGCGGCTACCCTTTCGGAGGTAGCTTGGTTTATTTACCCTCGCGTGTCCTCGCGACGAGGCGTGACTGGCTGCCGTTCCGCGTGAACGTCTCGTCGAATCCCGCGTCGCAAACACGCAATTTTCCACCGTCATCCCCGCCGCTCGGCACTGCCGTTCCTATCCTCTCGTATATTCGAGAGGGTTCTTCCGCGCGAACGGATCGAAGGAGAGTAAACAGAGCGGCCTCCGCGCCTCGTCGAATATTTCACGTCGCGCCGTTTCGAGCGGATGCTGCTCGCGAAATCGCGACTGTCGAAGATGCAAGGAGCGTCGAGGCGTTCGTTTGCTTTTTCCGTTTCTTAATTGATGCGGTTTGTACAGCTGGCGATGTTCGGCAGGTCTCGGGGCGCGATCGTAGCTGGCTAGAGAACGCCGGCTATACACGCGTGGATTGCGTACCGCTCACGCACTGTAACGATTCACCGGTGAATGAGCCCATATGCCGTCTCCGTGAGCCGTCCTCGCGTGTAACGTGTTACAAAGGGACGCCGGACAATGAGGAATGAATCGCCCTACGTGCGCTGCACGAATAATACTCCGTTCTACGCAACGATCGCGATGAGCGCGCAACGTTCTTCGTTCGAGCCGGCACATTTTTCTTCCCCGTTTTCTTTGTCTGTACTCTCTCCCTCTCCCTCTCCCTCTCTCTCTCTCTCTCTCTCTCTCTCTCTCTCTCTCTTCCCCCCTCCGCCCTCTCACCTCAGGACGAGTCGTGAGGCCGCTGATTGCACGTTGTCGATATCGTACAATTGATATTTAACGGATCCGACGCGGTTCCATCGCGCCGCGCGGATCTCTTGCTCGTTTTGCCCGTCGTCCGAGGCCGCAGCCTCGTTTCGAGCTCTTGGCGAGATTTTTCCCGAACGCGGAATCGCGTCGGGGATGCTAGGTAACGATAACTGGAGATTCCATGGAGATCCCAAGTGTGTTGAGAATTTATTTAGCTGTTAGCAGCTTGTTAACAATAGCGCTGGCGCTATTGCGCAGTGGCCGGGATTAACGCGATCACGTGGCGGGAAATTCCCGCCAACGGACCTTGGTGACCTCTCGTCGGGAGCATCGATTACCTTCCGCGGGCCGGTGACTTCCGTTCCGGCCGGAAGAGGGGAGAGAACGCGGAATGCGATTTCGCTATTCGCCGATATCCGCAGGAGCTCTCGTTTGCTCCCGTCTTCTCGCTTCTTCCCCTCGGCACACTTTACGGCGCACTGTCGAGAAATTATTACCGGAAGCGAGGGGACGCCGGGCCACGGGGGAAGTGGCCGAGGCGCACGGTATCCGCGTATTGATTTCGTCCCGAGCTCTGAATCCGAATGCGCCGGAACTGGGGGAGTCGTCCAGGTGAAACCGAGAACTCCGGACCGCCCCGCCGAGCTCCCATAAATTAGATTGCACGGATGCTAGAGAGGGAGAGAGGCAGAGAGACGAGAGCTACGCGAATACAGAGGCCGATGCAATTAGCCCGAGTATAACCGAGCAATCATGCGAGTTAGCGTCATTGTGACCGCGTCTGTGGCCGAACAACGTCGAGACGAAGGATCGATATCGCGCGAGCGGGTCGAGCAAAGTTTCTGAACGCTGCACAAACCCAATTTCGACGGAAGTTGCGCGCCAAAGTCACTTTGACCGTTCTCTCTCCCGCCGCGCGCGCGAGCGCGCTCCTATGCTCCTGCGACAAAGAGGGTAGGCGATATTGTCTGAGACGTCGAGAAACGTCTTGCCGAGCTATCCGCGGAACTTTTCAGACAGCTCTCCGCTGGCAGACGAGAGGTGCTCGCGCGAGAACGTGATAACGAATGGTCAAATGTGCATCGCTGGCGAGAATCGCGCGTCGCGTTACGTTGTGCATCCTCATGCGAGGATCCCGGAGGGATCCCGGAGGGAAGTGGAGGGACGCAGGAGAGAAAAAGTCGGGGAATAAAAGGAGGGCTCGGCGACGATGCAAACGAAACTGCGGCAGCGACGAAGAAAGAGAAAGAGAGAAAAGACTAATTTCTAGCGAGGTTTCGTATCGCCCGCGTCAAGATTTTCTGCTTCGTCTTATAAGGAGTCGCTGGCCGTCCAGTCGAGAGACAATAAAGCCAGTCGCTGGAAAAACCTACGCCAGAATGCGACAATGCATCAAGAAGCTGCATCCTTCGCTACCGGCCGCGCCTTCGCGATGTAAGCGGTCATCGAAGATGCGTTTACTTTCCCTCGCGTAACACACGAGGAAATTATTACGGCGGTTCGGCGAGTCGATAGAAATCACGCGACGTCGATTAATCCGGCGTTATTATTTCTCATTTCCAACAAATAGAAAGGCGCGATCTCTCCAAGATCAGTCGTTTCGCGGCAGCTTTCCCGCGACGGGAGAGGCAGGGCGAGTCTCGCAAATTCTACGCAGGTATATCTTGGCGGTGCATCAAGAATATTCGAACGTAACTCGCAAACAAGCGTGAAATTCATGTAGCCGAAATGGAGACGCCGATGACGAGGAAGAGCCAATTCGTACAGCTGGCAATCGTGAGAATCGAAAGGTTGTTCCTGGGACGCCCTCAGGGAGAAATTTGGCATTTTCTCCCAGTTCCCTTCCGATTCCCAGTCCCCCGGCGAATGTAACTGCCTCCTCCCGCAGCGCGATGCGCGCGATGCCTTAAGGTCCGTGCCGTTGCCTGATGTTAGCTGATGAAGAACGCGCAGCCGACGCGGAACGTTTTCCGTCCGCGGGATCCCCACCAGGCCGCTGCAGCCCGGCACCTCCACCAGCCAACCGGCCACCACCACCACCACCACCACCACCACTACCACCACCATCACCGCCACCTCCCGTCCTCCTCCACTGACGACGCACTGACGACGACCACCACCATCGGCCCACCACCATGGAAACCGAGCAGCGCGCGTTCTGACTTTAGTCTCGCGCACGGTGTCGACCTGACTAGGTTGGTGTAGGCAGGTGCCAGGCGGTCGTAACCTACCCATACCGGTCGTCGTTGTTGCCAGCCGCGCGTAAAGGACCTCTGCGTCCGGTTCTTCGGCCGTCCGGATCGTCGCGGACGCTGTGTTGCGGTGCTCGTTGCCGAGGTGCTCGCGGCTGTCGACCAGCCAGTCGACCTCCCGAGGATCGCAGGAGGATCACGCGAGGCCACAGTGTCGCCGAGGGGGTCGCGTTGGCGGGGCCGAGGGATTTATGGAACCACCCCATGGATAGTAACATGTCAACTGCCGCCTTCGTGCATCGGTATGGGAAAGAAAGAAAAGTATTAGATCGATACGCGCTTCCCGGCACACGCGGGCGCGGCGCGCCCGCCGCGCTTCTCCCCTTACCTACGGCCGTGCCTATGTCGTTTCGTCCTGGAGGGTACGTTTCTCGTGGTCCGTCGCGCGGCTTTCGAAAAGCCGCCTCCGTGGCCGATCGATGAGTTCGTTGCTATGCAGGACGCTGATAGAGACAGCGTGGAGAGTCCGCGGTCCCCCCCTCCCCTCCCCCTCCCCCACCCTTCTTCCCTTCCGCCCGGCCCCAGGCCACGCTACGCCGGGATGCGGGCGCGTGGACGGGCGGCCGAACGACACGTCGCGAATTAATTGGCGAGGATTAATTAACGCCGGCTTCAAAGTGCGAGGGTAGATCTAGCCTCGAGATGTAGATGTAGACGTAGGCGAGTCCGATCGTGAGTATCGATCGCGCGTTTGTCCGACCGACCTGCTGCATTTTGGGAACGCGAACGTTTCGTTGCGCGTGCAGCTCCGATGGATTCTCTCGGTTCGATCGACCGAGTTTTTAATCGACATGATTGTATCTCGCAGGTAGCCGTCCGATCGGGGAATCCGCCGCTTTGTTCGCCGCATTATCGGCAGCGTGCTGATTATGAAAAGACCCGCGTGCTTATGAAAGAGCCCATAACAATGAGATCTGTTGCCTCATTAGGATCGCGCGGGGAACAATCGCCATTCAGCAGCGCACGAATTCGTAATCGCTCTGCATTACGTTGCCTCGGCAAATGATCGCTCGATCGATCTCCTGTCGAAAGTGACGGAGTCACTGCCAGTCTTTCGAATTCGTTTAAGACCCCGCTTTCGACGATAGCTGGCATTTCGCGAGCCGAGCGAGCGAGCGAAGAGCAGTCCTAATTCGGGCTTCGCGCTCGTAAATCGGCTTCGCGATCCTCTCGCAGATCGTACGACAGATCGTAATCCGAATATCCGCTCGCATAAAAAGCATGGAGCCGTGCGCGCAGGGAACGACACAGTTCTCGGTCGGTTCGCCGATGCGTGGAGGAATCCCGCGAGAATCCAGTCGCGGGTAATCGTATGCAGCTGCGGCGGCGGCGGCGGCGGCGGCGGCGGCAGCAGCAACAGCGGCAACAGCAACAGCGGCAGCAGCAATAACAGTACGGCGGGCAGTCTACCTGGACGGCATTCCATTAACCTGCATTTTCAGGCAGGCAGGCGCGTCACCTGTTCGATTTCCTCGGGAACGCGACGCGACGCGACGTCGAATCGGACCAGCCCCGATTTCCTTGAACCTGCGGATGCCGCAGCCATTGACCGCGCGCCCGGCTCTCGCCTCGTCCCCATGACGAAAGGCCCTAAGTGCGCGCCGTCTCTCTCTCTCTCTCTCTCTCTCTCTCTCTCTCTCTCTCTCTCTCTCTCTCTCTCTCTCTCGCTCTCTCGCTCTCTCGCTCTTTCTCGTTCCCTCTTGCTCTCGCTCCCTCTCTTTCTCGTCTCCTTCCTCGCTCCTCCTCTATCCGGTGTCCCCCACCCTCTCGCGATCTCTTTCTCATCTCGTCGAATACCACGCGGACGGATTCGCTTCTTTGGCGGTCCCTCGCTGAAACGTTAATTGCGCTGTAGCGGGACGCGATATCCGCGCGGTATTCCCCTTATGACGTACGGCTGCGGTGAGAACGCGTCTGATAACACCGAGGCATCCGCGGTGTGCGGCTGTGTGGATCATAATCCGCAGCGATTATTTATGATCGTTCGGGGTCTCCCGTTGGAGACGCCGCGATGCCTTCCCTGGGAACGTCCCTGGGAGGCGCAGGGAGACGCGCGCAGGGGGTGCGAGTTACGCGAGACGTAAAACGAGCATCGGAAGGCAGGACATACGTATATCTCTTGGCCGTCGCCGTCGCCGCCGCGGGATATATTTTATCAACGTTGCAGTTGCATAAATCCCCTTTACCCTCGCGCGCGCGCGCGACTAGCAGGCGCTTACTCATTCGGCATTAATTCCGGCCGCGTTACCCTCCTCGCCGGCGTTCCCCGTGCATCATCCTCCAGGTGTGTCATCCCCTGTGCGCGAGGGAGCGGCCTTGCTCGCCGACTCGTGCGGAGCCGAGACGCGGCAATCGATACATCTCTCGGCTAGGCGCGCGTATCCTGCGGCTATCGGATGACACGGTGTCGATGGACGACAACGACAACGACGACGACGACGACGACGACGACGACGACGACGACGACGACGACGACGACGACGACGACGACTCGCGTCGAGGAGATCTCCGTCCCTCCCTCTCTGTCCTCCCTTGCGAGGCGAATGGCGGCGATTGCGATCTCCAGTCCGCGAATCCCCGGCGGATGGACGATCGCGATGAAAAAAGGGAGGGAGAGGAGAGGAGAGAATGGACGACCGGCCGCGTCCGAGCGAAATTGCGAAAGCGATTTGCGACCATGTAAATTACAACGAGCCACTTCGGAGAATCGCCAAGATGCAGCGCAGCTATCCGCGCTGGATATTCCTGAACGCGTCCGTTCAATTACAGCGAACATGTCGCAGAGTGTCGGCTAATCTGCGAGAAAAGAAGGAAGAAACGCGAGAATGTACCGCCTGCGAGAATCAGCGGACGGGATTAACGCGTTCGAACGATTACTCGTCCGAGAGGAAATTTGGGTCAGACGTAACCGAGACGGCGGACGAAGGAAAGTCGGTAATCGAGAAAGAGGATTCCGTGTCTTGATGCGCGTTCGAGAACTTCGCCTCGTCTGCGGAATACTTTGTGTCGTTTGAGCAGGATTCATTAACGGTCGCTTCCGATCGAAGTACATCGACTTTCGGGAAACCTAAAACGAGCCGCGGGACGCGATTACGCAACGTACACGGATGGAAACCGCATAATGCGCGGATAATGCGCGCTCAAACTAGAGCGAGCGATGGAAAAGCACGCGGAAAAAGAGGATTTTCTCTCCGCTCGGCAACCGATCGTGCTCTCCGCTAGAGAGACGAGCGCGCGCGCGCGCGTGACACTTTGCCGTGCGACAAAGAATAAGGTCACGACGAGCTATCGGTGCTCGCGTTAAGGCCCGAGGAGAGCGCGAAGGTGCCTCGTGACATCGCAGAAGCGCGAGGTGAAACTCGCGCGAGGTTTTCTCCGGGGTTACGCGGTCGTTCCCGCGGGAAAACAAGACGAGTCCGTCGTCAGCATCGTCATCGTCTCGTCGAGCGGCATCGATCAGCGAGGGATCGCGAACTTTGTCCTTGAAGCCATTAATTATTGCTGCACTTGCCGCAGCTTTTTCCCTGATGGTTTCGGGTTACGGTAAGATCGATCCTGCCCGAATCTGAGTCGGCGATGTCGACGATCGATCGACGATCGAGATCCGTTGGAGAAACGGTGAAGCGGTGAAGAGATCGTTAGCTCTTGCCTTGAGAGAGAAATTTCTGGACAAGATCGTCCTTTAGCTAAGCGCGTGCTTTCTCCGCGGCCTTCGTCTAACCGACACGACGGCGATCGCCATCGGGCACGGCCCGAAAAGATTAATGTCGGGAGGATAACCCGCGCTAGGATCACGCTGGGCGTGTTTCGCTATTTGCGCCGGCATCCACCGATGCCGCGGCAGCATCCTTGTTGCTCTTGGAACAATGCTCGCCTGCATTCGCCGCCGTTGCAGAACGCGGAAGATCGATGGCACGGAAGGGATCCATAAACACCGCTGCGATCCCCGGCATGCACACGGGACGCATCTCCCGGAGTTATCCCGGCGATCGTTTCGTAGAAGACGTCCGCAGCTAGAGGCTTTCCTCCAGCTCGCCTCCCTTTTTCATTTTCGCGCGAGATGTACAGCCGGCGTTCATCCGATCGCCAAATGAGCCTACTTACGTTTATCGCGCCCGTGACTTTTTCCGGAATGATTAACGGCGACGGGACTCGCCGGGACGATTAATCCGCGCAGCCTCGCGATTCTCGACGCGAGCGAGGCCGCGTGGAGAACTCGCGGAACGCGTTCCTCGTTGAACCAGCGCTAATCTCGAGGAGGATACCGTTCCGATACTCCAGCCTGTTTTTATGCCGCGGCGGGTTCGGCTGGCGCGCACGAGTCTGATTGGAATATTCATGGATATCGGCGACTCGGGGACTTTATAGCGCGATTTGCCAGCCAAGCCGATAAGGGCTATCGTCGATATCGCTGGCCGATTAACTGCCCGCTCTTCCGCGGAGCCGAGATTCGATTCCGCCTTAACGACCGCGATTGCGAATGCACGCGCGGCCTCTCACGCCCATGAGACCGAATGAAATAACGTTCTCGTAACATTTTCAGCGACTCGTTCTCTCGCCCTCTCGATTGACCGAGTAAAGCAAGTTTACTCGCGCGCGTAAGGTGCATCGCGCGAGAGATTCGAGCCTATTTATCGAGGACCACGGATAGATAGATAGATAGATAGAGAAAGAGAGAGAGAGGATCCCTGCGAGGATCGATCAAGCGTGAGGAAGTCTTTCCATCTCGAGAGTGGACAGCGAGATCGCGCAGTTCCTTCCTCCTGACCGACTCTTCCTCCGATCCGCTCTCCGAGGATGTTATCGAGGCTGAAACGTGCCGCGCCGCCAAAGCCAGTTCTCGATCGGAGCTGTTCGAATCAGGATGCGATGCCGTCAAGTCGGGAGCGGAGTCGTTTCGTTTTCCGAACGCTGTCTCCGCTCTCGAGTCGATTAATTCCAACGCACGATTAACTCACCTCTGTCGCTCGTCTCCTTCCCTCCCGTACGTTCGCCGTGATGGCAGAGGCTCTAATCGACTGATGTAGCGATGAAACTTTATCGCCGCGGGATATCGCTCCCCTGGATCAACGGTCGGGCCGTTAACGCGATCGGTTTTTGCCACCGGTTATCGAACGCGGATTAACATTTCGGCATCGTGTCAAGACGACGCGAGCGGGCAGCTACTCGCGTTTCGCCTTTACGCACGAACAGCACGCTCGCCACGCCAGGCAGAAACGGATTCTCTCTCTCTCTCTCTTTCTCTCATGGGATGCTGATTTCCTGTCGTCGTGTTTATCGGCGGAGGATTGCGGATTCCCCGCGCAGCGGCCGAACACGCGAACACGCTTTAGAGACGCGATATCTTGCCTCTTCGTGGTTTCCCGTCGCGCGAGAGAACCGCGCACGGTTATTTACGGTCGTCGCGGTGCTCCGCGGTATCTGAAATGTAAATCGATGAGGTGCATCGGTAATCGGCCGGGCCTGGGCGCAAAGTCGCCCTCTTCCGCGCTTCTCTCTCGACGCCGGCTCGAGCTTGCCGGCGCGCCGGCAAGCGGGAGACTCGTTTTATCTCGTCGCTTTATCTCGTCGCGATTCCCTCTCCCGCTTGGATCGCACGCGAGAGACGCGCTACTCCTCCCATCCATTCAGATTGAAAATCGTCCGCGCCGCTCGCTCGTTGAATCGGCATTCATTGATTCGAGAGGCGGCCGGGCCGCGCGACGACAAAGGAGCGAGATTATGCATTTATGATCCGTTATGATCCGAACGTGCACACGATCGCGGTAATAACAGCGCATTGAGCGACAAACTCGTACTTGGGCGGGACGATAATGAGATAGACAGAGAGAGAGAGAGAGAGAGAGAGAGAGAGAGAGAGAGAGAGAGAGAGAGAGAGAGAGAGAGAGAGAGAGAGAGAGAGAGAGAGACCGTTTTCGCGTAATCCGGTGACCTAAGTCGCGACGTGCGCGGGAAGGCCGCCGAGTTTCCGGAATCGCGCGATCGAATCGGGGACGCGGGATTCGCGCATCTAGGAGACTTCGGAGAGCCGTTTAATCCGACGACGAGCCTCCCTAGCCGCGCGTTTAATTAAATGACCAATTAAGACGCGCCCATCAGTTGTTGCATTACGCCGTCCCGATAATTGGAGCAACCATGATGCCTGGCGGGATGCAATCAGGGCAAGGCGTAGTTTATCGTTTGTGTTGTATAAAATCATAATTAGACGGAACGATAACGAGAAGGAAGGAAGGGCGAGGGGGGAGGACACGCGATCGGCGGCTTTCGGGCGAATTCCGGTGAACACGAGCGGAGAGGAAGCACCCGCTCCTGCAGCACCCGCCGTTCGTCAAGGAGACAGGAAGACAAAAGTGGAGAATAAAGAATAAATCCTCGCGCGAAAATCTCGACGCCGAGCGGATCCCGCTTGATCCCGCGCGAGTTGGCGGGTTACCTCGCGCTGATCGCCGTAATAAATAACGCTATTTTGGCCGTTGTTAAAAGGGTTGTTAAAAGTAATATCCGCGATACATTATAACGCCGGTATAATTACGCGTGGCTGGACGCCGCGGCCTAATTGCTCACTTAATTCAATAATTGCTCGAAAGAGTCGCGAGCCCGGGGGTTGCCGCGGCAAGTCCCGGCTTTATCGGACCGCGCTACGAGAAATGCGCCATGAGTAATCGCGTTAACGTTAACCGCGGCGACCGTGGCCCGTGCAAATTCGACGCACGCGCATCGCGCTCGACCTCGGCCGACATGTACATATCGGAAAGACGGAAAGCGGCTAGCCGGGCATATCTCTAAATTACGGCCACTCGCGAGCGATACGCCGAGTCCTTGCTTGTAATCTGCTATAAACAGCTCGCGTTTATCGATCGTTACGAGCCATGCCTTGTATTCTTCCAAGACGTGCGCTTAACGGCCGCAATTAATTCGCTCGCGTCCTCGCCGCACTCGCGTAATAGCTCAGCGAGTGTAATAAGCGACCCGCGTCTTTCCACTCGGCGCATCCGTCTCGGCTTAATTCGCCGTCACGTGGTTCCCGCGGACAGGCGAATCCGCGATCGCCAGCGAACGAACCGCCATGCTTGACAGGCTCGCGAGAATTTGAGAGAGAGAGAGAGAGAGAGAGAATTCCCTTGGCCGCTGGAATTACGTCGAGCGAGCGATATCAACACACCGTGCAGTTTGCACGGAATCTAGAATCTGGATATCCCCAGCTCTCGGAATCATCAAGGATGGAGAGACTCGATAAGCTGCGAAGGCGACGGGATCCCGCGGTCGTTGTTGAATTTCACGCGGAATTCGTCGCAGCGGAGTAAATGGTACTGCTTGTCGTGCTCGCGCACGGATCTGCCTGAGGCGAATCTTAAAAGTGTTTTGTCGGTGAGTGAGAGAGAAAGAGAGAGAGGGGGAGAGAGAGACTCTCGGCGAGGCTCGTTGGATTAATTTAGCATCGCCCTGTACACAAGGACGTGCCTGCGCGCCTATCTGCGTATCGGTGCCGCTAAACAAACGAACGGACGGAACGTACGAAGACCCGTGCACTTGGTAAGTTATTATTAAGCCGCGTGTAATTACGCGCCGAAGAGGCGAGCAGGCGAGGCGAGGCGAGGCGAGGCGAAAAAGAGCGAGGATCCGCGATCCAGCATCCGCAGCGTGGCGGTATTTAAATTGGCTTAGCGCGTACATACGTCCTTTGAGGTACTCGCCGCGCGATTATCTCGGCCGTTCTAAGCGGATAGCCGCACTCCGGTGCGTAGGATATCGAGCTGTAGTATCGATACTATCCGCACTGGAGAGATGCATGCGTGCGCTCGATACATCGCGGTATCAATATTCATAAAGAGCATTAATATTAATATCATAAGGAATATTGATGTCGCGATACGTTATACGTGACAGGAAAACACGTTCGCCCCTACGTATTTTATCGTATTTTTATCATCGCCGGTAGATACGCGTATGAGCCGCGATGCTTTCCCGCGTGAAATAAAAGCCGCGAAAAATCTCGGCGCGCGGACACGCGAGTGGATGTCGTTCGACGACGAACGAGACTGGACGTTACGCAGGTTCCGCTCAGGGCAAATAACGAGAGATAACGGAATATAACCGGTAAAGTATACACTGTCGGTCATACATCATCGCGGCCCGTAAACTGCCGCGAGACACATCCGCGCGAAATGCTAAAGTGAAAGGGAATGATTCGGCCTGAAAAACGCTCGCGCTAAAAGCCACCGATTTCAGACGATCGCCGCAATTTTCCGTTTCGCTTCACGCGCGACGACGCCGACGCCGGCGCCCCCCCCGTTCCCCCCCCCCCCCCCCACTCCCCGCGTAATTCCACCTGCCGGGGCGATTTCATGGCGACGGCCACGTTTCGCCACGTTCGTGCGGCGATGAAAGTGGCCAGTGAAAGTCCCGCGGTCGCCGCCGAACGCGAAATTTCTCCGTGCCGAGCCTCGCGGCCGGCAAAGCGCGCTCGCTCCGGCGAGCATCGCGCTGACCGCTCACCGAGAACCTCTCGACCTTTCCGCTCGACCCGCGGGATTCCGCGCGACGGGTTTAACGCGCTCGTTGTCCCGGCGCAGCGGACTGGGACGACTTCCTACGCCACGCGCGGCTCATAAACAGCCACGAATGCGCGGAGAATGCGCGCGGCGGGGAAACGCGAGGGATCCCGCGGGATTGCGCGATCGCGTAATGATTCCCGCGCGCCTCGACGCGCAGCAACAATATCGCGCGGCGATATTGCTCCTGGATACTCTCAGCCGATTTACAGCCCGATGCGATTGCTTCGGTTAACGATCGCCTGAATTCAATTGGATTCCGCGGCTCCGACGGATCGTCCGCCGATCTCCGCGATTGTTTCCCCAACGGGCCGTAAAATAAGAGGGAACGTAAACGATCGATTACCGCGCGCCGTTTCCGTCCCAACGGGAGCGCGTCGTCGGAACGCGCGCGACTGTCGGTTTCCACACAATTCTGGGATTCTCGTTACGGCTCGTCTCCGCACGCCGCCCGCCCGCGCGCGCGCGCGCGCGCACATCTCTCGAAATTTTTCCGCCAGTTCGCTTGTGTAACGGGCCATTGTCCGTGTCATTGTCCCGTCGCCTTTGGAGAGCGCGATTCTCCGTTGGAGGCGCGGATTACTTTTGCGTGGGATTTTATTCAGGATTCCCCCTCCCCCGAAAGGCAAACGCGGCGTTTCGCGTCGGGTCGGAAATCTTTTCTTCGCGATCTCGCGATCTCGCGCCGATGTCGACTCGAAAGCACGAAAGACGCCGCGGCGATCAAGCGGAATTCGCCGATGAATTCCCTTCCCGCGAATTTCTCGAATTCTGCCCGATCGTCGCGAGTCTATTCGGGAATCCAATCGTTCCAGCGTCCAGCTTCCGCGGAACGATCCGCGCTGGAGAACAATCGGAGCCGCTTCCAGGTCGGCGGGCCGTTTACGCGGCTCGTGCAACGCTCGCGCAACCGCTCGAGCGTTCTTTTAAATAGCGCTGGAAATGCCGCGATAGTCGCGTAAGCGCCGTTCGGAACTTGAGGTGCGTGAGAAAACTCACGCCGAGCGGAGCGGAGAGAAGAGAGGAGCTGAAGAAGAAGAGGAGAGCGAGCATTGCATAATTAGGGATTGCGATGCCGGTTACATCGCGTCTAGCCCCGTAGAGAGAAACACACGGCCTCGCCCCTCCGTCCCTCCGCTCTCCTCTCTTTCTTTCTCTTTCCTCGCACTCGGCCTACAGGATCGCGTACTCGCCTCAGACACGTTAAGTGATTGTGACGGGCCGCGAGATTCATCTCTATTAAAGCTATCGGGAAAGAGAGAGAGAGAGAGAGAGAGAGAGAGAGAGAGAGAGAGAGAGAGAAGGAGAGAGAGAGAGAGAGATCTCACACGGCTGGCAACCCGCGATTACCGACTTTATATGTTAAATTTCTATCAAAGTGCATTCTTGAAATTACAAAGAGGCGACGCCAGCTGAATCGCGCGCCCTTCGTTTACCCAATCCCTTCCTAATGTGGCCCTTCTGTATCCCTCATCGAGGGATGTTCGAGTGCAGGTCCAGCCAGGTGCGGGCTCGTCGTCGATCAGCGTCATTAGGGTCGCGCGTTGTGAGGCATCCTGTACGGATGCAGGCGCAGGGGGGCACCTGCATGAGCGCATGAGCGGCCCATAAGCTCGTATCCACGATTATTTATCCGCGCATTGAACAAATACCACGGCATGGCGCGCTCGCCATGCCCGCGTGCGCATGGGAAAGGTCAGTGAAAAATCGCGGCTCGCAATCGCGGCATTAGCTGGAACAGAACCGTCGTTATCTGCCGCGAGACGAGACGCAACACACTCGGTGGCTCGAGCGCATTCGCGCACTCGCGTCGATAAGCGCCGTCGATCTCGCTCCAACAAGCCGAACCGAATGGAATTCGCAGCGGAGAGCCAATTACCACGAGTTTACGACCGCTACCTGCCAGCGGAAACTAGCCCTCAACCCTTAACCCCCGCCTGCTGCACCCCGAGCGCGATGCTGTGTGTCGACTCCTGGCATCGGACCGGACGTCGCCCAGGTAGCTCCGAGTAGACTCGGATGTCCATTAGCGCCGTTAGCGGTGCGAATGAAGTCGCGAGCGAGGCGCGATACTCGCGCCGACTCGCTCCTTCTCCCGCCGAGAAGAGATCGGTTGAGATCGACGGCCAGCAATCTCCGTTTATCCGAAATTACGCTCGTACGTGCTCGCGTATCGCAATCGCGCGAATGAGGCATCACGGGCCGGCGTACGTGCTCGCAGCCGCGCGCGGCTGCGAAAAGCCTAATGAACCGTCAAGGTAAGAAACGGGGTCGGCGATCGCGCGCTCGCCGTTAAAGGTCAACTCGTGTTTCCCTGATAATGTTTCCCTGTAACGTTCATGACGACGTTCTGCCCTTCTGCACACGTGGAAACAGGTGCACTCGCGTGTCGCGGGCCTTTCATTCCGTGCCGTTAACTTCCGAGCGGCAAAGTCCATTAAAAAGTCAGGATCGATCATTTTCTTCCGGGCGGCGGTCGATCGCGCGTGCACGAGTCTGATAAGGAGCGCCGTGCCAAGTTCATTCGCCGGAGAAAGCGGAGAAAATCAAAGCGCTGGCACGTTCGAGCTCCGGACGACGAGAGCCGATAAACCGATAAGCCGTTTCGAGTTCCTGGGAATTCGCCTTCTCGGATAACATTTTCGATTTCGATCCCTCCGACGCCCCAACCTTGCACAGTCTGCAAGTCTCGTGGAAATCGTCGTGGAGCAGAATATTTTATGACAACTGAAGGTCCTTCGCTTTCCAACGCGAGAACGGTTCCGCTGTGCGAAGATCAATTCCCGTTCGGTGAACGTAATTCCGCCGATGAACGCGTTTCAGGGATGCGGAGGGACTTGAGAAACGGCGCCACTGATCTTGAAAACAAATCGGCCAACCGACGTTGAATCGGATCCTCGCGGGCGATCAGCGTGCAATGCGCACGCAGATGCTGGCAAGATGTCACGTTACGTAACGCCGCGAGTTCGCGCGGTTCAAAAGCCTACGTGTATACACGTGTGTACTATCTGCCGCCCGGGGGAGTTGGATTAACGAACTGACGCCTGAAAAGTTTCCCTTCCTTATATGCACGCGGTAAAAACGCGGACGGTGATGCACGAATTGAGCCACGTCGAGTGTTACGCGAAAAAGGAGAATTCAGGTTTCCGTTAATTGTGCGGCGCATTAACTCCTCTGGATTTTTCTCGCAACGCCGGCTCTCGCCGATGGCATTACGGATCTTAATTGAGCGCGCTTACACAATGTACGGCTTCTCGTCTGTTCTCGAGGTCAGAATCTGTGGGAAAACATCGTTATTTATGTTTTGCGAAAATATCGCGAGTGGTCTCGATCTGAGAACGCTAGTCGACGCCGAGAGCGACGCACCGAAGTTTGTAGTTCGTGTCGTATTTTTCGTCGTCATTTTTTTGCCTCCGCGAATGGCAGGTTAGCGCTTTTCATCGCGCTTTGCATGTTTGCGTTCCTCGCCAACGAATGGGGTGATTCTAATTAATCGACCAATTTCTCGCATCGCGGAGCGACGTTGCTGCGAATTAGCGTCCAGTCACCCGACAATTTTCGGCTTTCACCAAGTGCAAAAGGCTTTTCGCATGCGGGTGAAAAGTCCGATAGGATCGAGCGATGATGGCGCGATGATTTCTCTGAACAATGCTCGTCCAGCGCGACTCGAGCGACATTAGAAAGCCTCGCCGGCCGGACGATGTACTCGATGGAAGCGCTCCAGCTCTCGGACGTTTCGAGTGAATAATTAAAGATTGTGGAGAAGATGGTGGAACCGTGGATCGCGAGGGAAAAATGCCTTCGCACGCGGAGCGAATTTAAGAGGCTCGCGAACACGCGCGCGCGCGCGATAAGTTACAACGAGAACCCATCGATTATTGCCTCTCGTATCTTAAAGCGTCTACTTTATATTACTCGCCGCGGTATGCAGACGTGCAGATTGCACACCGCGTTTTATTTATCTGACACCGAGATCGCGCAGCGCCAAGTAATAAGACGGGAATCGAGCCGAAGATCGCCCCGCCGAAGAGCGCAGAGCGGCGAGAGCGGAGTAGCACGCGGCTCCAGGATAGCTCCGGACAGGTGCTAATCATCGCTCCGACAGTTTTACGATTCGATTTCAGCCTCGTCGGTTCAGCGCGATTCAGCGAAACGCCTCGCCCCCGCACGAGCTACGTGACCACGTGTCGCCAAGTCGGGCGCAGAAGGCTGCAAAAGGACCGGCGCAATTAGCGCCGAGAGAAACGGGAGCGATCGCGAGGAGAAAAATGCAGATAGACCATTATGCGCCCGTATAATAATGCCATTGTATTCGCGCGCGCGCGTTTTTACTTTCGAGTCAATTTCAGGCCGCAATTAGGCGATCTCCGGGCGGCGCCGTGAAACCGAATCGCGCGCTCCTGGGATCGGTCCCACGATTAACCAGCGAGCTGGCGCGTGAATTGTTCCTCCGCGATGCTTGCGATTGCTTTCGGGAGGGAGGACGCGATCTCTCGGTCACGCGGAACCTAGATTTTCGGGGGCATCGAACGGGCGATCGAGCGATCGACCTGTCATCGGAGCTGCGTCGGTGTTAGCGGAAGATCAGCGCCTTGCGGTCTCGTTCGCCGAGCCTGACAGATGTTCTTTCTCAGCCGTTGCCGCTGCCGCGCGATTAAGCCGCAAAATTGCATGTTAATTCAAGCGACATGTGTCCGTCGCCTGTTCCATCATATGTCGAAACAGCGCGCGAGGTACGCGTGATATTACGTTAATCCCTTGCGGGAGCACTTGCTTGCGTAAATGGCGCAACGCTAGTCTCAGGGAAACGACGTCTCACGAAAGGACGTTCCGCAGTGACGAAGAGCGGTTCGCGGAAAAGCATAACCTTGGTGGTGATCGATATTAGGAGCATGCTGATCGAGAACTGCGAGGGAACGCTCAAGAGATTGACGACTCGCTCGTCCGCGTGGATTCACACGTTGCTTCATCGAGTGATCAACGAGCAGTCGTTCCGTTCCCGGCGGCTAAACACCGTAGAGATATCACTGGTGGCTCTCGGAGCCACTGTTCACTGTGACCCGCTGACACACATCGATCCTGTCGGAATGCACGTACGCGCTTCTTACGCGCCGCGTGCCGATGAACCCGCTCGCTTCCTCTCGATCGGTCCTCCGCTTCCTCCGTTTCTCCTCGGCGATAGCGTTAGCGATCGATCGCGCTTATGCTGCGCTTGCACTCGAGTTATGATTCCAAGATGATCTCGATGGAAAATGACACCCCCTCGGACTTGTCCCTCGCGAGATTCCTTTCGAGATTTATCGTCTCGCTCTAGCGAGGCTTCCGACCTCAGCTTCGATAAAGAATACTCGACGGGGCACGTTCGCATCACAGTTCGAGTCTGTGATTACGGGTATCCGCGATTTATGGCTGCTCACCGGGGTGGCCGATAAAAATCCGATGGTTATGGGAGTACCGCCGCTACGCCCGCGAGCATCGCCCTTTCAGATAGAACGATCGAGATAACAAGGAGGTTTTAATTATCCGCGATAGGGCTCGCGGCATAAATTGATCCGCCGCAGATACGATCTGCCGCGGCGATCGCATCCTCCGCCGCTTTCCATCGTGTGAAAGTGAATTCTCCGCTCGTCCCATCCCCCTCCCGCCGTCTCCCGCTCGAAAAGATGGGGAGTCAATGACGGGCGCGCATCGCGAGCTCGATCGAACGCGCGTCGTAAACGTAAACATGAGGATTGCTCGATGCATTAATCGCGACGCGAGTATCCGTCCGTCAGCGGACGGATCGGATCCGTAGACGAACATGTCGATAAAGGGCAAGCCCTTGCGTTAAAGGGACCGCGGATTTCCTCGCGCCCCGCGCCGCGTCCGCGGATGAGCAAACCCGGAAAGCGTTCAACTTGGATCGACTTGGAAATCGTCGAATGCGTCGAGCTTTGCGTGGAACGGCGAGCAATCGAATATCCGTTGTGTAACCCACATGTCTCCGTTTGCGGAACGGTTTTGGCCCGGCTCTTAATAAGCATCAGCATTGCGCAATTAGCTAAATAAGTAGCTCGACGAGAAAGGAGAGAAGAGGAAGGAAGCATCGCGGTAGAATCTTGGTGAGCGGTTCCGCCACAAACTCCGATCTACACGTGCCTCGTCGTCGTTCCCTCGATTGACGAAACACCCGCGAATAAACGCACGCACGCACGCACGCACGCATTAGCATATCTAGCGCGTGCGTGGCTGTTTTATTAAGATCGTTAGACGATAGAACGACAAGAGCGTACAATTGGATTTTATCTTCTCTGCTCCGAGAATCGCGAGGTCACGCGCGCGTGAGCACTCCTCTCCTCTTCGGGACGTCTCCTCTGCATCTGCAGACCCGAGCATCCCTGAAAAGCACCGATCGCCGTGTTTTCCTCGATGCGTGACGTAATCGGCACACGCGGAAAGGACCTTCGCGCGCGCAGGCCGTGCCGGCCCGGCATTTCCCAGGTTTCTCCTACGAATGACGCGGGACGTATTCGTCGGAGACGCGATGTTTCGCGAGCTCTCGAAGAAAAATGCGCTCCTAGGAGGAAATTATTGCTCTTTACGAAACTCGATTCGCGAGCGCGTTCCCGTTAGCCGCGGCGAGGAGATCGCTTAACGCCGGCGTTGCGCCGCGCTGAACCACGCTCGCCGAGCAGGCGAGCGGAGCCTGTAGAGAGAGAGAGAGAGAGAGAGAGAGAGAGAGAGAGAGAGAGAGAGAGAGAGAGAGAGAGAGAGAGAGGAAGAAACGGCTGCGAGGCTTTACTGCCAGGAGATGATCGCCATTACCGTTCACCGCAAACACGGCAATGAGTTTCGTGGTGCTTTTCTGGCCGCTGTCTCTTTCTCCCTCTCCCCTCTCCCCTCGTTCGTCCAACCTCCGTTCATCGATTGACGGATGCAGAGGATCCTCATAACGAGGATCGTAAATCATTAACGCATGGAAAGAATCGCGGAAACGCATTCCGCTCCGTTCCGTCCGTCTTTTTCTCTCGCCTATCGCTCCGCCCCTCCGCAAAAGACTTTCTCTACGATCGATATTCCGCGGCGATTTATCGCCGGCACGGCTCGCTCGTCACTTTTCTTGCTCCCCAATCGTCAGGAATTATCCGGTCGTTACGCGCGAGCGTGTGGTTCCCGATTTTTAACGGGACTCGATCTCCCGGGACCATTAATCGATCGGAAACGATCGAGAACGGGAGACGTGTACCGCGCACGCATCGAATCCCGCTTTATCTGATTCGCGCGAGCAGATCATCGATCATAGATCGAGGGTTGTTGCTCATTTCTTCGTCTCGCGCGCGGTTCGACCACGGCGCCTCTCGGATCACGTCATGACGTCATCGGATCCTCGTGGAGGCTCGGCGAGATCGTCGGCGGATCAACGACCACCCACCCGAGTGGATCGATCGATCAGAGACGCGGATTCCGCCGGAACGACCGGAACGCGACCGGTCGCGCGTGAAGGGAAGAGAACGCGAGAAACACGCCCGATTTCTTCCGTCTCCGTCTCTCTCGCTCCTTGCGCCTTGCGCCTTGACGCTGCTCGCAGCTCGCTTTTACGTACTCGCTCCGGGCGTACTTAAGCCGGCAATTCGGCCGTGACGAAAGCGGATTTGACTCGGGGAAACGCGGCCTGCTCGTCACTGGCATTGTCGGATTGCTGCGATCGAGAGCTGCGAGGAACTCGGCTCGATGGTTGACGTGTCGCTACGAATCTCTAATCGCGAATCGATACCGTGAAACTGGCACGCGGTTTCTGCGACGCGGAGAAAAGGATCCCTATATTCGGAGCAATGTGCAATTCCCACTGTGCAGCGCGTGTTCCGTGTGTTCCGCTTCCAATAACACGACTATAGCTGCTCCAGTTGCGGTGCGACGAAGCGTGGACTCCATAATGATCCGAGCTGGAGCGACTGTGAAAGAACTCTCGCGTTAGCTCTTGAATTCTCCGAGCGGTCGCGGCGGAAGAGCAACACCCAGAAAGATCGAGACTCGACGTTCTGCTATTTCCGAAAACAGGGGAGCGAGGCCTTTCATGTTCGCCGACGCGACGCATCTTCTCGTCGTCGACCGTGAGGCTCGCGAATGCGCGACAAGCCGCCTTCTCCAAACGCGCGGTGCACGTTTAATGAGCTCGCGGAGGAGGAGAGGAGAGGAGAGGAGAGGAGGAGAGAGGAGGAGAGCGTGCTGCGTCTTTCGGCCGGTCTATCCAGCGCGTTGCGCAAGTCCGACCTGTTTCAAAACTGGTCCCTCTCATTCACAAAACTGGTCGGCGGACGGCGCGCTTTTTCGAGAGGCCATGATACTTTGTACACGCTACATTACTAATACATTACGTGATACAAAAATCGATAGGTTCCACAGCGGTCTCGTCTCTCCGCGGCAGCGGTGCGGCAATAATCCGCTCGCGCGAGAGATTAGCCGCACAAACCGGCCTGTACAGCCGCGAAGACCGAGAGGCGGATCGCCAGCGGTGGCTTAAACGCGCATGCTAACAATTTGTCAACTTCTGGTTCGACTGCTTGCTACCAGTTCTAAAGTTAGATACCGCGAGCCTCGCGGCAGTTGCCTCGCGCTGTGCAACACGCTCAGCCAATATCGCGAAACCAATGCAAACGCAAACGTAGCGATATCGTAGCTCGTCGCCGCTTCGCCGCGAGATCAGAACGTTCCCCTGTTCCTCGGTCTTTTCTTTTCTTTTCTTTTCTCCGCGCAATTTGAAATCGAGATCCGCGGAGCGCGAAAGCTGCGCTTTCCCAAAAGTGTGCGGCTATCCTTTACACGCGCGTGTATCAACGATCAATCGAAACGACGATTGAGAGTGATCGCTACTCGTCAAACGGACCCAGAAAGCGGACGCCTGATCAAAACGTGGATCAAGGTACGCAAGGTATAAGAGACCGGCGATTTTGCCGGTCGCCGAAATGAAAACGTAGTCACCGAGTACGATTCGCGGGGAACGCGTATCGACCTATCGGAGATCCTCGTCTCGCATTTGCGACGTAACCGTTTGAGAGTCGAATGGTCACGAGAATGGAGAGGATGACGGGGCGGTGCCTTTCCGTGTTCCTTGATGCAGCCTTGCATCAACTTTCTCCGCATTGTCGGCGAGCTGGACGTTCCTCGCGTCCTTCGTGCCTCGTATTATTAGCGCGATACGAGAAGGAGCAAATAAAAACGAATATCCCCGTAATTAATGGCTTAATAATACCGCGATGCATTATTAAGCACCCTTGCAGTCATTATGGAAATTTATTATCGCGATGGCTGCGATAACGGTGGCCGCAAAAGGCATCTCTCTCCCTCTCCCTCTCTCTCTCTCTCTCTCTCTCTCTCTCTCTCTCTCTCACCTGTTTTCGCTCTTCGTTCGACCCGAATTCGAGTCCCTTCGATATGATTAGCATAAAGGACGCGAGCGGCATCCGTAATCGGGCGATCCGCAAATGTCCTGTTATTATTACGTTTACATGTTGCGGACGAGATTAAGTTCGCAGATACAACAGCGACGATATCCCCGAGGAGATAATTTCCCATCGAATCTCCTCGTCAATGAAACGCGATCCACCCCCCACCCCCCACCCCCTCCACCTCTCCCTCCTCGATTCCTCTCCGGAATCTAGAATCTGTGAAATCTGCGTTGAAAAATCTGCCGTTAGCTCTCTCTCTCACGCGCGCGCGCGCGCGCGCGCCGTGAGCTCGCCGGCAGGCGGCAATTAGCATAATTCGTGAGCGGAATATCGAGGTCCCGCGCGAGGTACGAACGATATGCGATACGAGCGATCGCGATCGTGACACGGGTCGGCAGACGGCGTGAGAGACGCGTTTGCGTTAGCCGTGACACTTTCGCGGCCCGATCGTCAAACAGCGATATTGACGTGGACGACGGTAACGGTAACGGTTTTTCTGCGCGGACGCGCCCGTTTGACGCCCGTTTGTGCCACGCGAGAGCCACAGAGCCGCCACGTGCATCCCTTGTCCTCCCTCGATTGCATAATGCGATCAAAGCGGCGCAAAGCGGCGACCCGGCTCCTGCGCGTTCCGCAAAGGTCGCGGTACACGCTTCGCGTGAACGCTCGCGGGAGGAAGAAAGAGGAAAGGCGATTTTAGGGGCCAACAATTAGCTGACATCTCACGCCGTTGTTGCGTAATCCGGGACCACGCAGGCTCCGTGGATATCAATGGCCGCAGCACGGCGCTGTGTCCCACGATCGAGCGGGAATTCGCCGGTTCCGATTTCCTCGGCTGTCGTTGTTCCCACGCTCGCCCACGCCCACCGAAAATTCGTATCCCTGGCGGAGGAAGACACGCGTCTATTCTTTCTCGAGCATTGTTCCCCGAAGAGGAAGGGAGGAAGAAGAAAAGGAAGAAGAGGAACGGATGGGAAGTTGGAGATCTCGAACGAAGTCATTTCGGAGCGGTCTCGCACTCCCACCATAATGACCGTCATTTAGCTGTGTCCTCGCGTCCTACGGCGTCCTCCGCGTGGTCGCTTCTTTTTCTCCAAGGGAAGATGGATTCTCGGCGTCATTAACGGTGTCCCTCTCGCGTCCGACTTCGCCTCGCGCCAGTCCATTCTCTCGCCAGTCCGACTCGTCCTTCTCTTTCCCCTTGCGTGCGGATGGCATTCCTCGCTGCTCCGGCCGCTTGCCCGACTGGTCACCACCTTCGCTTCCTCGCAGAGCGGCCTTCCTTCCTCGTGCCGGCGCGCGATGTGCCAGGTGTGGTCATTAATTCCACAGCAAAGCGGAAAAAGGTCGGTCGGACAAAGACATTCGTTCGTTCGTTCGTTCGTTCGTTCGTTCGCTCGTTCGACACTTTGTTCTCTCGTTCCTTCGTTCGCTCGCTCGCTCGCTCGTCTGTTCGAGACTAGAGGAAGGGGGAATGAAGGGGGATCCTCGGGGGACGACATCGACAGCGACGCGGTTATATCGTTACTCGAAAGCGTGCGAATAAGTTATTCGAGCTGTAAGTTTAACGGGAATTAAAAGTATCCGTGAATGACGCCACCTGATACGGGAACAACGAAGGTTCCGTCATTTTTTATGTTGACGCCAAGCCATCCTTCAGCGCTCGAAGGGCTCCGGGCTGATGGGAGATTCCTGCGGGATAATAAAATTCCTACTGATTCTTCCCGCTCGAGTTGAGGGGGCGCGAAATAACGTAATTTATATGCATCCTTTTTACGACAGCTCCGGTGGCTCCTCCAGCGCCTCGAGTGCCGGGACGGGATCATCGACCGGCGGAGGTCCTGGGAACCCGGCAGGAGGCGGCAGGATGGCCGTCATTGGCGTGACCAGGCACGTGCGTCTGAGGCGTCGCGGTAACGCCGGCTTTGGATTCTCGTTACGGGGCGGACGCGAATACGCGGCTGGTTTCTACGTCAGCGACGTCCAGCCGGGCGGCGAGGCTCACAGGAACGGATTAAGGGTACGTTCCTTCTGATTCTCGCCCCTGATCTCCAGTTTCTCTGAGATCCTGAGGTATCCTGAGGTATCCTGAGATCTGTCGGCACGCAACGTAGACGCTTGAAGACGGCTCTCGCGCGAAAGTAAAAAGAAAGCAAGAGTGATTCTCTGCAATCGCATCTGCATTCAATCCATGCTCGCCGAGTCCTTGATCGAGCCTTGATACGCGACTCGCGCGTAATCAGCTAATCAACGGCGACCGCGCGTCCTCGTCTGCCGAAGCTAAACTGCTCTCAACTCTCTCGACTTCGTTCGGTTTCAGGTAGGCGATCAGATCCTGCGGGTGAACGGCTACCCGGTGGAGGACGCGGTGCATCAGGAAGTCGCGCTCCTGGCGAAGAACCAGCAAGTGCTGGTTCTCAAAATCCGAAGTAACTATCTCGCGCCTCTCTTCATTATCTCGCTATCGCAATTACCCGCGACGCGCCGCGCCGCGCCGCGCCGCGCCGCGCCGCGCGGGGAGGGGGAGGTAGGGCGGGCGCCCGGTCCATCGCCCTCCTCCCTTGCGCGTCCCGCGTGATTGGAGAATGGAATTAATTAACGATGGAACGCAGCGGGCGATATAATCCCCGTCTGATTACCGATAGCCGGGATTTATGTGTCCCGATTTGTTTGTTGCAGGCGTAGGGATGATACCCGTCAAGGAGTAAGTATCGAAACTTAATTAAAATCGCACGCGTGCAGGCGCGCGCACACGCCTGCCTCGCTACGCGCGATCTACGATCACGTTACAAAAATCCTTTGTAATTCGCAAAGCAATCCAAACGATCCGGTTACCTGGCACATGGTGCAGCAACAACAACAGCAGCTGCAGTACAACGAAACTGGCTTAGGCGGCGTACCGAGCGCAGAGGTCAGGATTCGAATCCTCGTCGGCGAGAAGGGCCGCCTCGGCTGCGGGGTTTGCAGGGGCATCGTACCCGGTCTCACCGTCCAGGTTAATTAAGCATCTTAATTAAGCGCATTTGGTGGAAGCATTTGGTCGCTTCGAGCTTTCCGTCCTCTCTCGACGAGATTCGTCGCGCTTCCGGTAAAACTCACCGACGAAGAGACGCGCGCTCTCGTTGATCGCCGCGTATCTCAGTATCAGTCTCAATGTCGGGCGGTCGACGTCAACTCCGCTTTTGAAAACCGAGAACCTTTATAGGGCACTAGGGAAGGCGGTCCCGCGCGGGCGGCCGGGCTGAAGGCCGGCGACGTGATAATCTGGTGCAACGGCCAGCGACTTACCGATCTTCCGTTCGAGCGGGCGATCGAGGTGATGCGCAGCTCGGCGATCCTCGACCTCGTGGTGCAACGACCCTCGCCCCCGAATCACCTCTACGACTGCCCCGAGCCGCTGTGGACGCGCGGTTCCAGCGGCTACGACTCCGAGACGTCCAGCATGGTGGCTGCCAGTCCCCCGCCTCAGCATCCGAACAATCCGTCATCCTCGCCGCAGCACCATCAGCACCACGACGGCAGGATGCATCAGCGGTATCCACGCGATGATGCCTGCAACAGAAACGGCAGGTCGGTCATTAAGAGAAGGAAGAGTCGATACGCGATCGACAATAGACGCGTTCGAATCTCCGCCGTCAGATTTACAAATTACAAACCAGCGGATTTCTAGCCGACAATTTTCTAGCCGAACGTAATAAACGAACGAGTGACGTGCGCGAATATTTGCTATTCGAGCAATATCTTCGTCTTCTCTGGGAGGATTTTATCAGTCGCGCGCGTCATCAATTTCACGATTGTGATTCCGCAGGAATTTTAATAAGACGTTAACGCGGAGCGTATCGGTGCCGCGCAACGTGTTGTAGTTGCGGTAGCATTATGGATTTTTCAGAGCGCTACCTGAAAATCGCAGCGAGCGATTTTCTCTCGCTTTGTCGCTTATCGTTCGGCGAACAGCCGCGTATCCGCGGTCTACGGTACTCGCTATCCGTGGACATTGCCTCTGCGCGTATTTGTCGGCCGGTCGCGGCCGTTATCAGGTGCCATCGATGAATTTACAGCGAGAGAAAGTCGACGGCGGGTCCATTAACAGGAGATCGCGCTCGCGATCTCTGATAGACTCGGCTCGGATTCCTTGCCGCCATGTAAACACGCGTCCCGTTCCTCGGCGTCGGCGTCTCGCGAATTCCGCTCTCTAGAAATCGGCGCGGGCTTGCTCTTGCGTAATCGGCGCCATGCGCGCGTGCGCGCGTTATAAATCGCGCCTGATTTCCGGGTGACATTGCAGGATATGCTGCCCCCTCGCCTTGTCGACCAGCAGCTGCAGTTCCTCCTCGGAATGGGCACACGTGGACCAGGTAAAGGGCCTACATTCGAGACTTTGCTGTTCCGCGTTACGCGATGTAGCAACAATGCAGCAGACATTCCGATTCTCTTTCTTCTCTTTCTTTCTTCGTCGCGTTATTAGGCAGCTCTGTCGGGAGACGAGAAACTCCCACGCGTTCCTTACAAAGTTATCACGATATTCTGAATTTTACTCCGATTTGTCGTTAATAAAGAGGATTGAGTGGATCTGAGGGTTTGATCCGACCTCGGACGCGAGGGAGTAGCCCTTACTTTCGGATATCGTTGAGACACAATAGCGAAATCGGGAGCGAAAGCGCGGCCTCGCGCTTGGCATCTAATCTGACCGTTTTCTAGGCGCCGGAATGGACGCGAAAACCGAATAACACGACCGTAATTCGTGTTAATCAGAGCTCGAACCAGAACCAGAACCACCGGCCGGGCGGACAGTATCACTTCAACTCGCGCGGCAATTACGAGGATGACATCGACAACGAGCCACTTTACGACCCGGTGGCACCCAGGATCGACTACGAGGTGCATGATTTCGATGCGAATCCGCGAGACGAGGCGAATCGCCGGCTGGCATACCGTCGGGATAACGCCAGGCAACAGGACGTAATTTACGACGGGCCCGCGGACGACTTGCCCATGTACCATGGTTGCAAAGTAAGATCATCCACAAGTTGCATCCTGAGCGAGACATGTTCTCGCGCTACCTCCGGCCGTTTCTCACACGCAGAACGGGCCGAGCCGGACGACACTAACGCATCCGTGAATTAATTCTGCGCTTAGGAGAACGGTCAAGCGGTCGGCAGTCGATTGGCGGACCTGCAACTCATGCAGAGACAGAGCGAGACCGAGAGGAAGACGATAACGACCGTCGAGGTGCATCAGTCAGTTTGTCCACCTGCGCCGCCACCGCCGCTTCCCTACAAATGGCCAGCAGGTTTGACCGCTTCTCTCGCGCGCGGCGTCGTTAAAACACCGACTGCTCGCCACGAAGAATACATCCATTCGACTGTCGATCCGATTTTCAGAGAGATTTCAATCGCTGCTTACCTCCTCGGCTTTTCGAATGCTTTCTTTTTCTTGGAAATCCCTTGGAAATTTCCTAAAATGTTCTCCGTTGTATAAATAAAATGAGAAACATACTTTCGTACTTTCTCCGGGTACTTTCCGGATACTTTCTTCTACTGCCTTCGGAATTACTTTGCTTGCTTCACGTAATAGCCACGAGTCACCGCGTGCATCGTCTGTCTACCGTTACAGAGGCCAAGCCGATGAACGCCATGGGCATGCAAATGGGCAGCACCATGTCGATGGGTAGCACCGGCTCGACGGAGACCGAGTCGAGCCTCGAGTCGTCTTGCAGCAAGGACTCCGCGTCGACGTCGTCGTCCCTCTCGACGTCGTCCTGCGAGCCAGCCTCCACCGTCTCTTACGGGTCGGCGAACGGCAGCGGCGGCGGCAGCGGCGGCGGCTCAAACAGCGTCGCGAGCAAAACGACAACGGAGACTTCGACGGCCGCATATGCAGCGCCGCAGCGCAAGGACGCCGTTAGAACCTCGCCAATCGCCAACACCGATCTGAGCACCGCGATCACGCAGGAGCTGCAGAGGCGAGCGCAGCAGGTCAGACACCGATCAGCGGCGAGCAGCGAGCCTCTATCTCGATCGCGTATCTTCCTTTTACGACAAGAAGCGGGCGAGAGCCGCGAGAGGGTTCGCGAGCGATATTGCGAGCAAGATCTACGGATGATCTTTCAAATAAGAGGCTACCAGAGAGAGAGAGAGAGAGAGAGAGAGAGAGAGAGAGAGAGAGAGAGAGAGCTACTTTTCAAGAGATTCACAGTCGCCAGCTTAAGCGGAGATGCAATCGTAGCCTTTTCTTGCGACGCGCGTGATTCCTCGCGATAATCCTTGTCTTTGCTTTGTGCGCGACAACATTGCTTTCTAATCTTCGCGATCGTTCTCCGCTTATCTCTCTCATATCTCTCGCGTAGTTCTTCATGTTTTTTCGTGTGGAAAATTCTTCGGCTAACAGAGAGCTGTCATCATCGATGAGTTGAAGCGAATATGATCCGCGATACGAGAAAAGTTCCATTCCTCATCGTCAGTCGACATTATCTCTCTCATTCCTTATCTCTGTGAGTCTCTGTGTGATCATAATTTCTCGAAATTTTTCCAGATTGCTCGATTGCTTGATTTATAATGTCACGTATATATCGTCATCGATTGTCGCTATCAGTTCATTTTGCGACACGTACGTTTATCGATCGCTCGTTTATCGTCGTGCCTTATTTTTTACAGAGGATGAACAACGCCGCGAAGGCATCGGAAGCGCCAAAGGAAAAGACTCCGGACAGCCGCAAGCCTCAGAATCCCGAAGCCCTGAGATCGCAGGAGCAGAAAGTCACACATGACAAGGTCAGTTGCACTGTTTGCAGTCTTGCAGTCGCTATGATAAATAACGGCGCCCGTATGTGTATTCGTTCGATATATTTATCAACAATCGTAATGTTGCTTTACGATGCATTTCGCGCTCATCAAGCGCTTATCACGATTATCGTTCGTTGACCCTCGCGGCTTGTAACGAATCCGTATTCGTTATCCAGCGAATTATTGATCGATCGGCGCTTGATCTGATTTTCTCTCTTGCAGCTGATGGAGGAGTTCAAGCGCGCACACCAAAAGATGTTCAATTCCGCTCAGCAAAAGGCGCAGTCGCCGGACCAAGTTCCCGAGAAGGTGAGGAAACGCGATGAACGGCGGTGATCGCCGCATAATTCAAGTATCCGGATGGATTTAAACTCTCGCGAGACCCTTTCAGATCGTAAAATGGCCGTTATCGCCAAATGGCCGAATTCCGCGGGTTTCATGGAAATAAGAACCACGGGCGCGCGCGCGCGCGCGCGCCCTTTCAGCGATTTTAGCTCGCGGAATTTGAAATATACGACGCTTTAACTTTCATGCGATAACAATAGTCCATTTGACGCCAGTCTGGTGTACCGTTCACTGATAAGGGTATCTTCAGCACTGATCACTGACGTAACGCATTGCACGCGTTCTATGTGCCTTAACATTATCACGCGCGTATCGATGCGTCGTCGTTAACGAGCAATCGAAGAACGTTAGCCGAATCCATGATATTCGGGCGAGGCGAAGAGAATCGCGGATTCATTTTCGCAAGAAATTAGAACGAGAGGAATTCTGCTGAAGCGCGCGAACAACGGAGCGATCACGCGCGAGACGATTCGCGCGACTGCGAACAGCAAAGCCAGTCGAACAACGGAGCGATAATACAAACGCGGTCTCTTGCACATCAAGGTTGACTCTGTCCTCTCGACACGGAAATACATTCGACGTGAATACGTTCGAGTTCGTTCGAGTCAATCCTGCCTCGGCTTTTTCATGCGTTGCCGAGCCGTAGCGGCTCGAATGTGGCGTTCTTAATTACACAAGCGCGTGCGAGGAAGGATCCGCCGGTGTAAACAGATAAGAGCACAAAATTACGAAGACTCCGGAACGGAGTGATCGTCGGTGTGGCGTTGGCACGCGCGTGTGCGTGCGTGTGCGTGACCGTATATTGCTGACGTTTTACCTGTGGGCATGCATCGGTCGCGCGGCGCTCGGTAATATCGTTGAAACGACGAGAGATAGCGAGCAGTTTGCGCACCTTCAAGTCACGTACATTCCGGCGTTTCGTCTCAGTTCTCGTATTACGGCGCGGCAACGCAAGCGGGAAGAGCAGCGGAAAAAAGCGCGGAAGGAGAGCGACACTCTTGTGCACACGCGCGTGCTGTGATCGATCGCGAGGCGCGAGGCGCCGCTGGCGAATTAATTATGGATCGATCAGACGCGAGCCACGCGAGCATTTTCTGACGCATCGCGAAAAACGGCATATCGCGAAAGGCAGATCGGCGATAAGGCGATAGTCGCGGCGGAAATTAAACGAGCGCGAATTAATGAGATTAATGAGAAGCATTAGGCGTTTAAGGAAGCGGCGCTTCGCCTGTGCTTCCGGAATAATAATAATAACGGACATCGTGTGAGCTAAAGTGTGCGATCGTAACTCGTCGCGAGGTAGCCCCGCGCGACCACTCCGATTCCGAAGATCGGTTTTCCTTGAGTGGCCTCGCGTTATCGAGGAATCGCTGCCTTCTCGCTCCTCCTCCGGCAGGTTACACGAACGGGGGGCTGATTAGTAGCACCTTGCGCCTTATCATTCGCTAATCGCGCTCGTTATCGCGACGGATCCTCCGCGCACGCGATTCGCGACAGTCGGCGTGATCGCGACGGAATCGCGCGCGACGCATTCGTGCAACGGATACGCGAGTGGCCTCTCCTGGCCACGTATTTCCTCCGCTACGACAAGTTTCTTACGGAATTGCGGCAGACGTGCAAAATAATAGGGCTTACATAAGAGCGGCGAGGACGTAACGGCGCGCTTCTCTCTTCGTGCGCCGCGTGCTTCTTCAGTCGCTGGTCGCCGTGTCGCGCGATCGGCTCCGAAACGGCTGCCGCGAGACGACCGCAAGACGCGCGAGTCGTGTAATCACAATTAGAAGAAAATAAGGTCACAGAACGCTCAACGAACAAGTGAAGGTGGAACACGTCAAAACAGTGATCCTTGCGAATCTTCTAACGATTCACCTCTCGGAGAGGTGTGACGTGATAGTCCAGCGAATGATATCGGTTTTAAGATATCATTTAAAGAGACGTTATTATTCAACTGGACACCGACGTTGGAAGATAAAGCATTTGTAGATAGTCAGGATAAAGTGAAGCATCTATTTTTACGTCGGTGATACTTCTACGCGGAATTATAATCGAGGATACATGACGTCCGATGCAAAAAGTGCAGCCACAAAAAGAAATAGATAACTAACTGGCAAGAAAAAACAAGAGATATATATATATATATACATCGTATATATTGTATATATATATATATATATACGATACTCGAAGAATTATTGCTATAGATATCTCAAGTCAATTATGGATAAACAAAGATCGAGTAAAAATAATACCGATACGACGAAAAGAAAAGTGTTGTTCACAATTGCGCCTTATAACGTTAGTAATCCTATTACATATTTGATAATGTGTGATGTGTTACAAGGAATTCTCTATTTTTCAGCGTTCAATCTACGATTGAAGCTAGAAATTTGGCACGTATACCCGAAGCGAGTTTATCAATGAATCAGCATTCTCGTGTCGCTGCAAAACCGTAAAATAGATCTGATTAAAGCAGGCTTCTGAAAGCCTAAAGACATGAAATTCCGGAAACGGGATTCTCTAGCTGCTAATCTCCGCATTTCCGCCAATGCACGTCACGGGACGTGCTACTTAGCTCGCAAATAGTCCCGTTTACATAACGTATCGATTCGTCTCTGTTATCCGTGCAATCCTTACATCTATTCGATTCGATTATCATGATTACCATTATCAGAACTCGTCCCGCTGCATTTTCAGGAACAAGGCAAGAGAGTGCTCAATGTTGACGCCACTACGACAGTGACGACCACAATGACGACGACGACGACGACGACGACGACGACGACGACGTCGTCGTCAACGACAACGACGACGAGCACGGACTCTTCGGTGCCGGCGCCTCCCCCGCTTCCTCATCTGTCCAAGAAGCGAGGCAACGACGACGCGGTCGAGATGCAAAGCATCGAGTCGTTCAAGCTCAAGGAGACGCCCAGCACAGTGCCGAAGCCACCGTCGACGTACTTCCCGATGACGAGTCCGTCCCCGAACGGAAGTCCGCGTCACGGCACCGCGGCCAGGACGACGAGCGGTAAGGATGCCGCGACGAGTCCTGTCGCGGAGCTCGCGAAGACGTCGCTGGCTTCACCGACCAAGCCTGCTCAGTCCGCGAGAGCGAACAAGGTCGCCATCAAGATAGGAGCGTACGAGGGCGAGGTCAAGCAGCCGTCCAGACTGGAATTCTTACCGCAACAGACGAATCGCGACAATAGCGTCGCCAAGGAAGCTGCCAACGATGCCGTCGTGTCCATGTTGCAGAACGAGCTCGCCGCGACTCTGCTGAGGTCGAATCTCAGAAGAAAGACTGAATGGGTGAGGCGACACGCGTGCGAAAAGGTGGACATTTATGTCCAGGAAATGAAATGTGATACGAGATCGCTCGACAAGAACGAAGCAGCGATCGCGAGTTCCGATTGATCCGCTTTATTGGCACTTTACTGGCATTCCTTGATACTTTGCGCTTTGCATAATTGCACGATTAGTCGCGGTCTAATTCTATATGTTATAATCGACCATAAAAAAAACCGCATCTTGTCTTGAATCCGATCTCTTTTCTCATTTCAGGAGAATTTATCATCCGTGAAGAATGTTCCCGAGAATGCGGCGACCAGCAATGATACAACGAACACGGAAATCTGCGAAATACCCCAGGGTAACGTTGAGAAGCTCGCGTCCGCTCTCAGCAACAAGGTCACCATCAAAGTGAACCCGGACGATAGTAGTCGATAAGAAACGTCGATATAAGAACGCAAGATCGATTCGCAAGAAGACATAGGAATGATTCTTGTACTTTCGTAAATTTTGTACATTTTTGCACGTTTCGCTAACTGTTTCGACTTTTATCATAAGAGTGAAAGATGCGACTATTGGCGACCTTCTTTTACACACTTACACGTTTTTTATATCTTATTTATTATCGTATTATACATACGCCGACAGTGCGTGAGGGAGAGCTGATCCTTATTAACTGAGACGAGGTTTCACGACCAGTATTTACCACGTAGTCCCTCTCTTTAAATGTAATCTACTGCGATCGCGACTATGTACGAATCTTGAAAAATTCAACGAGCAGTTGAATTTCTTGAAATAAAAACGACGATACGCAAAGCCCGATCACGTGGAAGTTACTCATTAAAATTTCCCTACGTACGATAAACATGTCGAAGCATGAAATTCACAAAGCATCGCGAGAAGATGCGATGCTAAAGAGTTCTCGGAAATTGAAGCCAATGTCAAATCGAGACATTAACACAATTAACGATTATAGTTAAAGATACATCGATCCGGTAATTAATTTCCCACGATCACATCGCCTTTCCTCATAGAAAACATCTCGCGAGAAGTTATTCGCGTATGGATGACAGCGCGCATGCTCGTCGGACGCGGTCCGGCGATTCACTCGAGAACGCGCTTTGATCCAACGTGATTGAATCCGATATCGGTAAAACGCCTTGAAGATCCCTCAGTCGTGCAGGATCCCATAGATGACCCGAGCGAAACGATCTCATCAGTCGTCTTTTCGCCGCGCGAGGAAGATCATCGATGAGAGCGTCACATAAAACGAGGTTGCCCGCTCGCTCGCAGAGTAACAGAATACGCAAGCTACTGCTGTCGGAGTACTGCGAGCTCTCGGAAACGATCCTGGTGGAGTCCCCCTTCGCGGAGACCACGCGAGACGGACGTGGACTTCGCCAGGTCGCCCTGGGCTTGACGCCGACCAGGCTGATCGTCGCCGCCGATATTCTCCGTTCTAATCCGGGCTTCTTCTGCCCGCCCGGCATCGACGCCAGCATCGAGAGCTTCGAGCTCGTGTCCATGTACCCGTTGGAGTACGTGACGCTCAGCATATTCAGGAGAAGGCGTCGCAGGACTCTAAAGGCAAGGTATACTCCTTCGATCGACGAAGCGCGAGGTATAAGATTCCGATTCTTCCCGACGTCTCCTCCGTGATGCGCGATCTTCTCCTTTCCGACTGATGTTTTCAATAGCGTTCGGTTCTGATTAATATCCAAGATGTTATATCCAACAAGAGCCTTCTTTCGGCTTCCGTCTCGTTCTTTTTGAAGAGCACATCTGTGCTCGAAGCTTCAAGGCTGCGCTAATTGATCTTGTGTTCTGATTATATCGATTATTTCTCATTAGGTTCATCGACGGTCGAGCTAATTATTATGAGCTCGGCGGCGTGCGACGCAGGTCTTCCTGGAGATTCTGGTGCGAGGAAGTGCGGAGATTGTTGGCGCGTAAAGCGGATGGCAGTTCGTTATCCGAGACAACGGCGGCGAGCTCGTCGAGCAGCAGTACGTTATACGTGCTGTCGTCCGAGATCGAAGTCAAGAGCAATCGGGATGCAAGGAGGCCGATGTTCAGGTATGCCAGCGAACAGAGACAAATTAATTCTCGTCTCTCTGCATTGTCGCTAATTGATCCGTCGCTCATCCACTTTTATTTATAGGCTTAACGATACCCATCAAATTGCTTTTCAAACGACAGCGCAATTCCATGCGGCCGGAACAATTTGTAAATGTTTGCAACGAGCTCGAAATTCGATCCTTTTATACTATGATTATCGAGAGCCGTCTCGGTGACTTCGACATTAATCGTAGCGTATTTGAAAACAAGGATATGGACGCGATACGGAGGCGCCGGCGACTACATTGCTCCCACGTGGACCGAGAAGGATCTTTATCTCGGACCGTCCTTCAACGAATTGATGAACGGTCGCTACGTACCAGTTCCGGTGAGATTCGCCGGTGCCAGCCTGCAGGATCTCAAGCATGAGCTGGAGGATCCCGTGTCGCGTTACGTCGCTTATGAAAAGTCCTGCCACAGCTGGCCCTCTCAGACAAAGTCTAGCCAGGGGAAATCGCAGTATATCGGCGGATTGTGTAACGTTCTCTATGCAAGAAATCGCAACGAGCATCGTTGCGATTACACAGGGAGTTGCAAAAGCTCGCCTTGCAACATCTGCCAATTGGACGACACCGTTGGTATCAGTGTTCCCGGAAAGCACAGCCAGTGTCATGGTTAGAATTAGAATTAATCGCATCTTGTTGTTATCGGATTAGCTGCGATCGTTTGCCGATTAGCGATTGACGAATCGCGAAAGATTCACCATTTCCGCCGAGCAGTAAGCAATAAGATCTATATCGAAAATTACGAAATCACTGAGCTCTTTCGCATGAGCACGGAAAAGATGAGCACGTTAAATAAATTAAATAAATTACGTCCAAGTATCTCGATCTAGAAAACTATTTTCGCTCAATATAACGCTTAATAACAAAGGAACCTTCGCAGAACGGCGAAATATGCTCTCCGAGGAGGAGTTCGCGGAGCATGTCGGGAGAAAATACGAGAAGCGCCAAAAGCCAAAAACCAACGTCCTCAAGTCCAAAGTGTCGCGTTTCGGTTTTGGTATACCGGAGAAATGCCGCTCCGAGTTGATTCTGGGACCTTGCCGCATGGATTCCGTCGATCCCGAGCATGTGGATCGCCTCGTCGAGCCCCGCAAATTCATCGATAGCGGCGTGAAGGTCTGGGAGGATCACTGCAGATCCCTGAAGAACCAGAAGCATCCGCGAAGGTACGCCCTCACTTCGGCGGCGCATTTCCTCTACGCGCTCGGGCCGTGGTCGGTCCAACCCGGCGAACGCGATTCCGTACAGACGCTGAGATCGCCGAGTACGGTCAATATACGTAAACAACCCTCGGATCCGGAACTGAGACTTCCGGTCTCGCGCCGTCAGCTAACGGCCAGCGTTTCTTGCTCCGCCTTGACATCCGCCGGATCCAGCATCGTTGGTACCGTCACCAGAGGACGAGTCATACTGTTCTGGACACCGGAATACTGGTACAGACCTCAAGCAGCCGTAATCGCTTACAGGTAATGCAGAGAGGATACCTATCGTCTCTGAGACACGCGATCTACTTCCCTCAAGGGACTCGTGTTCCGTAATCCGCCCGATTTACGCGTCCGTTATCGCGAGAGATCAATCTGCTTGGCGCTAATTTTGCGTTAATTCAAACGCGAGAATCGCACGAGTCAAGTTCCGCTTAATTCGGCTCGACTTCTATTTCTCTCATCCGGATCAATTTCCAAATCACTTTCCAATTCCAAATTGGATGACTTCTCACGCGACGTTTGTCCGACAGAGAGCTGAGGCACCACTTGGAGTCCCTGCAGCATTTCCGGCGCGGGAAGGAGAGGAGACAGGTGAAGAGGAAATTCTTCTACAGACGGAGGAATCAGATCTCAGGGGACGACAGATCGGAAAGTACGATCATGGGAAGGTCCAGCAATCTCTTGGAACGCATGCTCTCCATGAACAGCACGCGTAAGAGGAACAAGAAGACAAGTGCAAGCGCGGACGTGGAGCGGGGCACGGCGCAATTGCGGAGGCTATTGCGGATGAATTTCCGCATCACCGTGTGGGACCTGGACAGCGATGTTCTCGCCACGCAGCTGACGATGATCGACCGCGATCTCTTCGTGCGGATCCCCGTGACCGAGATCGAGGTGCTGATCTATCAGAAATCGTCGCGCAACGCGCCCAATCTGGGCGCGTGGATCGCCTTCAGCCACAGGATCGCCTGTCTGACCGTCAGCGAGATACTCGCGATCAAGCAGCTCGCCATGAGGACCAGGATCATGGCGAGGTTCATCAACGCCGCCGACAAGTGCTTCGCTCTCGGCAATTTCCAATCTTGCAGGTCCATTCTGGCTGGTCTGCAGGCTCCGCCAATTTACAGGCTTCGTAAAAGCTGGTCCTACTTGAGGACTCATCACGCCATTAGGTACCCGATCATCAATGATGTAGTTTCGAATTGCTTGCTTTCCCTGAGTATCTCTCTGGATTGCGCGCGCAATCTCTCGCTATTTCATGCGTTTTCACGTATTCTCTAGCATCATGCGATGCTCTATACTTCGACGAACGATATTCTCCGTTTCTTTCCTTCACATCACGATCTCTCCCGAGAGATAGATGATCCATACCATATTACGATATTTTTATGATACACTCCTCTATGTATCATCAAGGTACGAAACGATGGAGAAATTGTCCAAGATCTATAAGAATCCATGCTGCCCGAGATACCAGAAAGTTTGGAGCGCAACGGAACGCAATCCGCCTTGCATGCCGTACGTGGGTCATTTTCTCGTCCAGGTCCTGGGATTGAACGACTCCAAAACCGCGATTCGCACAAACCGCGCGAACGACGCGCGAAGCCGAACGAAGCCATCGGTCGCGCGAATCGCCGCGATCTCGGAATCCTCAGTCGCCCACAATCCGAACGATTCTCGCTCGGGGGACGGACAGAATCTAAGAAAATCGAAGCAGGGCCTAGCCCGGCGGATTTTCACAGCGACCCTGACGAGAATAAGATTTACGGCACGCCGTAATACCGCTGGCGAAGCGGCGAGCGAGACTTGGACGTACAGACAGCAGTATCTGGCGCGCAAGTTCTTTCATCGTTGGACCGCGATTACGTTGGAGTCGAAGATGCGCGCGGAGGGGAACCAGGCGAGCCTGAGGAACGCGGACTCGATGAGAAGACACGTTGTACACATGGCGACCTGGCTGACGAATTACCAGAGATTCGCGCAGGGCTACGTTTTCCCATTGAACTCGTTCGCGTGCGAGTTCCTCCTCAAGGCACGCTACAGGGAGGACCGCGACAACTTCTTCATCAGTCTCAAACTGGAGCCACCGAGAACGAAGCGACGCGAGGGTTCGTCGAACCCGTGATGAAACGGACAGATACGTGTATCAGCATATTGTGGCGAACAGTACCGATCGATCCACGCCAGCCACGAATGTTCCATTAATGATAAGATGACCTTTCGACCGTTCAGTATTACGTTTGCATATGATTCATTCGGATGCACTTTTATACCCGGAGTGGTACCGTGTCTACACGCACTTTGTACGATTATTATTGCTATAATACTTTAATAAAAATGCGCCTTTGTATGACGCTGTTGTTTCTCTTACCCTCTAAATACTTGCCGCTCTTCATCCTTTTTCTGCTCCCACCGCTGAAAGTTCAGTAAAGTTTCGTAGGTAGCGATTCCTTTATCACGTTTTATTCCGAACATAGTGTATACAATTGTTATTTTACATACGTAATGTATATATATATATATATATATATATATATATTTATTTTTTTTTTTCTTTGTCTCTCTCTATTAAAATTCGTCAGTCGTAAACTTAAAAGAGAGTGTACCGTGACGGGCGGAAGAGTGAATCTCTGAATTGAAAGGCTCGCTTATTCAGTTTCTGACTAGATAACAACGCGGCGTTCGTGTATATACAGTACTGTAGTATACATGTATGTACGCAATCCATTGAGGAGGAAAAAGAAAAAAAGAAAGAGAGAAAGAAGAAACCGAAGGCGCAAGGATCAACGCATATGTACATAGAAGTACGAGAAGATGGGAGGAGGGGAGGAGAAGGGAACAGTCTTTTTCTGGCACGAAATCGAACGTAATCCTTCGTCGAGCGCGTCTGTCGTGCGACCGCGAAGGGGCTATCCTCAATTTTGGAAATGTACAAATTTAAACATCTGTATATGTATACAATAATATATGTGTGTATATATATATATATTTTTTTTCTTTTTCTGTTGTAATAATAGAGGTACTCACAAAATTCCAGAGGGAGCCCGCTCGAGTGCGAGCCCTGGTGGATGATTATCTCGCACGGCGCGTCACGTAAAACCGTCACGTAAAATAAACATGCGTGTATGTATCACTATGCGTATGTAATGCATTAACATCCATTGACATCGCGATTATTACGATTCGCGCGGCTCTCGACGAAACAAGCCGAGCGGCCTCCCGTTTCTGTGCGCGCTACGAGAACGGGGACGCGCTTTTTTAGCATGGATTTTGCGCAACAACTGGGACTCGGCGCACGCGACTTTGACACTGAACAACGAAATGCGCCTGCGGATTTGAAAGTGCAGTCGCGGTGAGACGCAGTCGCCGAGTCCGCGCGAGAAGCGTTCCCACGACAGAGTAAAATTCCACGGAGTATCAAAATAATTGTTCGTGCTAATATCGAAGTTCTCTTTCTGCGGATCGAGATCTTCTCGCGGCGATCCAGGAGGGCCAAGTCCTTCGATCGGGACCCCCAATCGGTCGCGTGGACTCGTTCCCATCTAAATGCAACGCAGGGAATCGCTTCTCTCGTGATCCGCTTTGTTTCAGCGATGCGTCAAGAATAAACAAGTCCGTAAACCTAATATCGATTCGGTCTGATCTGATTTCGCTTTCGAAATTTAACTGACGGAATGCTGTACGGGATTATTGGATTCAATACTGATCGATAGTAATAACGTAGCGAGGTGCGACCAATTAAGGATCGATTGTTGCCGTCGAGTTTCCCGCGGATGTTCCCAAACCCATCGTCGATCTCCAATTCCGTGTCAGACATCGCACCGAGCTGGCGATCGGTCCTCTTATCGAGTAAAATCGCAGTTGCGAGTTGCAAAGAGCCTCCCTGTTCCTCAGAAAGCCGCTTGAAAGAACAGCCGGCATCATCTCGCCACACGGCGCCCGTCCCGTTTAAATCACATGCCACCGGGTTTCGGAAGATTCGTATCGTATGCCCTGATCACGTCCGTCTGGGTCACCGAGCCACCCTCCTCTTGAGAGAACGCGAAACCATCTGCATCGCGCAACATGCGCAATAACAAAGGTCGCAGTTCATTAATCTCTGCCGTGAGAAGGTGCGTTAATCGAGCATGCGAGGCATCTGCATTTTCTAATCTGCAGCCTCTAGCGACGGGGCGATTCCGCGGAACAACAAAGCGGAATGCTTTCTCTTCGCTGTTTAAAGATTTCCCGTGCCGGAGCGCGAGATTGTAGCGAGAATTCTCAGTTTCTCAGCGGCGATTCCAAATCGTGAGTTAAAGGAAGGAAAGCTCATCAGCCCATCGCTAAACGCGCGTTATTGTGTGCAGCCGTGGGAAAATTAATTTCAAGTATGCTTTGATATTATTCATCGACCTTCACGCAACGAAGCGCTATTTATAGCAGGAACATAAACAAAAACGATCTAATCTGTAGAGTTTGAATTTGGCTAATTGAAACTAAAGCGGCTTTTTTACATGTGTACGTATATGTATATATACATGTACAGAGCATTTCAGAGCTCGCACTCGCGCCCGATCGTGGACTATCGAAAGATCAAAGGGCCAGATCAGGAAACGAGCGCACGACTTCCGGAATGTCTGACATATTTCACATATACCGGCATCGGACCGCTAGACTAGGACTTTAATTCTACGATAATACGCATGTGCACGTGCGATAATGTGCAATTGACTGTTAACTTGTCTCAAAAGACACGTTACATAAGACTCGTTGAGAGAGTTCATTCGGACGGCACTCGATAAAATAAAGCTCATACGGACGGACGGACGGACGGACGGACGGACGAGAAATGAAAAGCCGTGAGAGATCAAGCGCAGTGCTCAGGAACGATGCGAGAACAGTAACAGTAATATAAGAGAGAATACATCGGAACCGCGCGTCACTTCATCCAGAAGTGAGGAAAAGAGTTCGCGAGGTCACGGAGAACCAGTAAATGACCCGAGAGGCGAGTCAGAGAAGATGCGGGACGACCGGTCGGGCGCGTAAAGTAGATATCTCTCCGGCGAGTGTGCGAGTGTCTGGTCTGGAAGGGACAACTTACGTGATAGCTCCACCTCGACATTGACTCTGGAGGCGGCATTCGAGCGCCTGGTGAAAACACTTTTAACGTTTTTCAGTAGCCTCGCCGTCTCCGTCAATCTGGAAAGCCGGGCAATTCACCAATGATTTAGAGATTCTCGCTGGCTCGGGGAACATCATCCTTGCCCGCGCCGCAATTGAACTGACGAGCAACAACTTTCTTTCTCTTTCTCGCTTTCCGTTTTACGTTTCACGCTCTCTGGTCGTCGCTCTACGACGACCTTGCCTCTGCGGAGGCGACACGGTAAGACACGGCGACGCGATTCGCTTCGCGCGATTCTTCTCGTCGAGATGATCGACTCGCGCGACCGATCACGGACACGTAAAGTGCGGGGTGCAATTACCGTGCAGAAAAATCAAGTGGAGAGAAAAAAAGAGAAGAGAGAGAGAGAGAGAGAGAGAGAGAGAGAGAGAGAGAGAGAGAGAGAGCCAAGTACAAATCAAACGTGACAGATCGTGCGGGAAGAGCGCCTGTTGACTGTTGATTCGAGAGAACGCTAATCGTTCCTCGATATTCTTCATGCTTAGGGGTTGGCCAAGAGAATGCGTCAGTGAGATCCGATCAGGATGTGCGCGCTGCTGGGAACATACGAGAGCGTGAGCATGTGTGAGCAGGCAAAATAATTGCACGGGCGTGCGTTATGATTCCATTTGCAAGCGTTGCAAGCGGAAACTCGTCTCAACTCGAGAATCCGCTACGTTGAGAGGAGATTTGCGTGACTGCCATTCGAATCATCGCTGTGCTGCGGCCAACACGGAACGATCATGCGTTGCTGTATAGGTTTAGACCGCCGAAGGTGCGAAGATTTGTGGAAACGCCGTGTAAATATCATGTGTCACTATTCTACTGGGGAGAGGGGGGTACTTACACCTCGCGAGATCGGCGATGGCATGCACAGGCCTGCACGGGATGATACCACGTAAGAGAGCATATCAGAAAAACCGCATTAACGAACGGCAAATCGTGAAATATTAGTAATAGAGTATAGCATACTATGCTACGATTAAGTTCTACGTAAGCGCTGTTACTTCACAAGAAAGAGGGAGGTATGCTACTACTGTGGGGGGGGGGGGCTTGTCTGTAAAAGAAGGCTCCATTTTAATCGTTCACTGCGACTCTGAAGGTCTGAATTGCGAAAAGAGACTTTGACTTAGCTCGATTGTTAAATCGGTTTTTGTGCATGTATGTATAGATCTAAAAAATACCGGAACACAATTTGTATTGTGCAAAATTACATAAAAGTTAATAAGTCAATAAGTTGCCGCGATGCGTTGCTGTGCGTTGCTAAATGACGAGGGAAGGTAAGATTAATTTTTTAACGTAAGATAATAAGGGATCGAATATATTGTTAATAACAATAAATAATGACATAATGATAAATAATAACAGAATTATATTAAATGTAAATAAAATCTATCATATATCAAATTGCGGCAGGACATTCCTTTCGCAATCTCTTCAACGTAAATGCAAACGATTATTTAAAGTGATCTCGTACGAGCGATTTTATTGTACATGGCTATAAAATAACAAAACAATAACATATGTCATACTGAAATAAATATTTGAATTGGATAGTTATATCTCTACAATTATTATTTCCTATATTTTGTATCTCCTGAATATGTTACAGAGGGAACATAAAAAAATACATAAAAAAATATTTGTCATTTCAGGCATTTTAAAATTTCGAAGAAAAATTGAAAGGAACTATATAGTATCGTTAGACAGTCGGACAACTGAAATAATTAATTCATGGCATTACATTTATATATGAAAAATTATTATAGTTATCACGAGGAAAAAACATAAAATTTCATGATATTAGCGATAGTCTAATATTGCAACTTCATCATTGTATTCGAAAGGAAAGTGAACATCGAGTGACCATCGAAACCTGATTGCATTTACGAGCGTTAATTCGAGTCAAATCACGTTTCGTTTTATTCGCTGATAATTGACAGGTCGTAAAACCAGATGTGAGTTTCGGCTGCAAATGCAATTCAGATTGATGCGACCTCGATATTCGTAATATAATGAAAAAGGAATATTGAAAGGTATGTATTTAAACGTTTACTGCATTGGCACTGTTGGAAGACGGAGATAGGATGGAGATTCAGGAAATTCAGGAATACGGGATCTGGAGTGATGCTGATGATGCGTTTTTGAAACGGTATGCGAACCACGAGCCACGATGTGTCGCCAACGGAAACATTCTCAGTCTATTGCGCCATCGTCGCGGACACATCACAGCCCAACATCGACTCAGCCATCGCTTCATCGACCTCAGCCTCCTGTCATAATTAACATTATTTATCGGCTCGATAGCGAAGCGGCAATAATATCAGTAAGAGTAAAACGTGCACCTCTTGGGACGAGTTAGACGAGATCATTAGTACGTAAAACACGCATACTTTTACTAGGGTTAGAATAATCACGAGCTTCACGAATAATCGATGTTAGAAATCAATGTTTTCTTTTGTACATACATACACATTTCAATGTTAATCATAAAAATAGAGCTTTGTTCAAGATCAATCAGACCACCCAATGTAAATTCGTTTTCAGGCATAAAAGTATGTAATAATGGAGCTAGGTCCTAGAAAGCCATGCACGATAAGGGGTTTTACTAAGTTAACACAATAAAACATATATACGCTTATCGCGGAATGATCCATGCATTAATGACAGATAATCATCTGTTTACGACAGATGCTGAAATTTCTCGAAAATATTATATATGACCGAACCAATTAATGATAGATCGATATCTTTTCGTTTTTCAGGCAGACTAAATTATCGATTACCGCAACAATGCAATTTTCTCTATCCACGGGTTAGTCGTCAGAAAAGTACATCTCTCTGTTATTTAAACCTTATCAATCTTAAATTCCCGTGATGTGATTAGTTTATAACAATAAAACATAGCACTTACGAGCTTCTGTAATCCTGATTGTTAAATATGGCACCAGGATCCGACTTTTTGATTTCGTTCTCGCGAGCCGCTTCCGTCATCGATTTCCAAACCGTGTTTTTCACTCTGACAAATGATAGCAGCGATTATAGACGCGATTATAGAGCACGATATGCGATTATTCAAGCAGCGCTCGTACTCACGCTTTTACTGTAATGTCCAGAAGCAATACTGCCGTCGGTATTAATATAAGTCCCAGCCAGAAAACGGGCGAAGAGAATAACATCTTGTCATTGCCTAACATCACAGCGCCGACATTCAAGACGGGCCAAAAATTGCTGCAAAGTTTCAATCAAGTCAGAATGTTTTATATGAGAATCGTGTCAACAAACTTTTAATGTACAGCTTTTAATGGGATAGCAGCTTACCTATATATAAAAATAAATAAGAACCAGAGTATAATGGATCCCCATGTTGCTAAGTGGGTGACCCACGTCCACGAGTTTATTATTAGACCTGCTTTCGCGCACACCGTTACTACAACATACTGAGGCACGACGTATATCATCATATATATATTCTCGTTTCACAACAGTCATCATAATTCTGTCACACGGAATTACACAATATGCCAGATGTCGCATGAAACTCACAGTATAGACGAAGTTTCCTAATAGAAGATAACCGCCGTCTCTGCCGTTCGCCCAAACTACGTCTTGTTTCAGGGCCATCAACGGTAGCCAATAAAGCAGCGACGAGTGGATCAGCGCGTTCGCGATCCATATCCAAAATACCTTGATGTCGACACAGATACAAGCGTTTCATTTTCTTTTCTCTCTCTTGCGAAAGCATACACGGTTGAAAGAATATCATAGATTCGTCACTGCAGAGAAACGTGCCCACCTTAATGTTGAAGAACGATTCGCCGTTGCTCTTCGTCGCGTAGAGGCCGGGATGCGCTAAGTGAGTTTCGGCGGAACACACCTTGTCAAAAAGACCCATGGCTAATGGAGGCGCAGCGGTAAAAACCTGCAGAGAGAAAATCGTAGAAAAAGACTGGTTCCATTCCTCGACTCGATTCCCCGACACGATTATCCACAAAACTCACCACATTGTACAATCCAATGGACCATCTTTCGAAGAGGATCTGTCCAGACCAGCCCGAATAAATGGCAAACCACAATTCGATAACGTATAAACAAATATTCTTGTAAAACGAGTAGAGGATTAGCTTGCACATCCTACTGTAATTCCAAGAACCGTGGACGAATAACAAACGTTTCAGGAAACGAAACTGCGCGATGGAGTAATCAGAGGCACAAGCTGCTTGAAGACCTTCCACGCCGGAGATACCTACAAGAAACGAGACATTTCGCGAGTGCAAGATCAAAAATGTCCGATGAAGGATCCGTATGTATAGCGGAGAGCTTACCGACACCGATGTGAGCTTTCTGTATCATGGCCACATCGTTCGCACCGTCCCCGATTGCGAGCGTTACGGCTTTCTTATTAGTTGTAATTAAATCAACCACCTAAACGTAAATCATGACATTGCAATAACAGCCGATAGATTCTAAGTAAAATGTATTGGAGATTGTCTCAGATTTCTAATTAATAGCGCAATACGGCTATAAAATCTTATCTGTAGTCAAGCATCTTAACTCATAGGACTATAAATTAATTCAATATATTTCTTGTATTGCTGGTCATTAATAATAATCCGAAACAATACCAAAACGATTTAAAATGTTAGACTCATTGTTTGGTATATTCAATACCGGTAATCATCTGCGAGTTAAATTCACTAACTTTTTCGTTTGCGTTATCAATCGATAAGGCATGTCCAAAGGTCGACTTAAAGCATTACCTCAGCTTTTTGAATCGGTGATACTCTGCAGCAGATGACTACCTTGCAAGCTGAGCACAATTCCAGAAAATCCATTCTAATGTCACAAGACAGGGCATAATCCAATGTACTGCCATCTATAATCAACGCTACGTCGTTTTGGCATTTTAAATCGATCCCAAAATCAAGGCAGCGTTGAATAATGACTTCCCTCGTTTTCTGTGATATGTATAAAATGTATTTTATTATAGACCAACTGCGAAATTCAGAGTTTTGATTCATCAAAATTTTGATAACTATTCACTTACATCTAGCGAAGATTCGTTGATGATATAAAGAGGCATGCCATGCGTTATCAGTTTACACGAATAACCGATATTTATAGCGGTCTCTTGCTTATCTCCCGTTAATACCCAGACATTAATATCAGCTTGTAAAAGAGCCTGAATTGTTTCCGGAACCTGTGGAAATGCGGGAATCGTACCAAGATATCACCATCAGGCATAATATATAAATAAAATAAATAACAAGCGTTCGAACTCCTGAATTGATAAATAAATCAGATTTCATACCTGATCTTGCAGCTGATCCTCGATCGCGGTTGCTCCTAGTAATGTGAGTTTCGTCTCAATAAGATTCGCGGCCTGTTCGAGCATATTTTCGCGATTGTTTATATTAATCGATGCTTTATGGTACGATTCACGCCACCACTGTCGGAAAAAAATAAAAAATTAGACTGGACGACCGATGAATTCGCAAGAATGAAGAACACGACCTGAAGATACGCACCTGATAAACATTCTCGGGTATTTCCGCGGCAGCGAAACAGAGCGTGCGTAGCCCGTCGCTGGCAAAAATCTCCAAATGTTCTAAAGTGGTCTCGCGAAAATCATCTGTGTGTTCTTGGTTAAGATCGCTATTTTCTATAGGGTTTGGTATCAATCTTTCGTAGATCACAGAGTCCGCCCCTTTACAAAAAATTTTAATTTTTCCCTCGGGCGTTCGCACGACCACCGACATTCGCTTTCTAGCCGAAGTGAATTCTATTACATTCAGTATTTCGTACCGTAGTGTCTCGCCTAGAGCTACGATTTCCACGTAAGTGGGCGTCCGTGTATCGAACACGTAATTAAATTTACGTGCCCCATCTACTAACGCCCTTTCGTCTGGTGTAAAGAAAGAGATGAGATGATAAGTACGTAACGTAAGATAACGTATCGTATCATCAAATATGCATACGATTGACGCTCACCCGGAGACGCAGCGTGATAAATTATGGAATCGTCTAATTTTTCGGGAATAACGGTGTGACAAACCGACAACATGATCATAAATTCGTGAAGTACAGCCGAGTGTTCCGCTTTCTTCTTGTCGATAGAATTCAACGAGTCTCCTATGGATCTTCCTTCGATAATGTCTCGGGTCAGTTCGCAGCTACTATCGCTCGTGCTCTGGTCACCGTTTGAGGGATTTGGCGAACTGTAAAACATCCGTAACGTATTCTCGAGGACATAGTCAATTCCCGTGGCGGGAAAATGTCCGGCAGAATGAACTCACTCGTACAATCTCCCACCGACGGAGCATCGTTTGAATTCCATGACGTTCTTCGTGAGAGTGCCGGTCTTATCCGTGAATATGTAATTCACTATGCCGAGCTCCTCGTTTAGATTGCTAGTGCGAGCCATCGCCGGAGTGTCCGATTCCGCGTGATACATCTCTATGTCCATGTTAATAAACGTGGCCTGGATGAATCTCACTACTTCGAGCGTCACTTGCAACGATATCGGTATCAAGTTATTGAAGAGAATAATAAACGTTAGGAGATTGAAGGCAAAGTTCTTGGTCATTTGCTCTGCAACGATCACGGAAGAAGAGATAAGATTGAAACGCTGACACGATGACACACGTGTAGCGGCAACATTCGCACACAGCGTCGTATCATTCTCACCTTGCAGACCCAGATACCAGAGGCCGTCTTTATTGGCGTTCGTCCATAGGACGTTGAATATCGCGGAAAGAATGCATAATAGAAGAAGTATGAAAAATAGCATCAATATCTGCGTATTGATCAACCGATCGAGGGTGGATCGCTTCAGTGGCGCTGTCGCAGTATTATTCTGCATGAGCTTCGTATCGTGTCCCGTGTATACGACCACGCCAAACACCCATCGCGTGTTCCGCAACATTGCGCCACGAAGCAACAACTGATCGGGCCCTAAAGCTACACTCCTGCGGAAGAGCAATATATTGTGAAAGAACATTACTATCGCACACGAGGTGGCGAACGTTAAGAGGAATCGCTTCCAACTGACTATTACGTGATATTGATGAAACAGCCAGTCTATAAAAACCACTGGAACTAGGTAACGATGCAGATTGATGCAGAAAGCTACAAGATGAAACATAATAAAACACGTATCCTTACTGCTTATTGGTCTCTCGCAGGACTCCATGGAACTCGTAAAGATATCTATTAGGCGGCTCGCACTGGATGTTGGCGCGAAAATTCATCAATTCCGCGGTATCCAAAAGATTGGCAGTGTCGGTATGGGCCTGTCGAATCTTCAAATTCGTCTCACCGTCCAGATTCGCGGTTTCTATGAAGGACATACTCTGCGGCTCCGACGATGACAATAGGATCAAGTCAGCGGGGAAGAAACTGTTATTGTGGACCTATGCATATTAAAGAAGGCGATTCTAGTGGGGAGATGTAACCAGCCATCGATTATTGTCGCATCAATGATTTTGGCGCAAACAAGGAGGCAACCTTAACCACATCGCCGACAGCTATGGCGCGCCATTGTATCCATTGCCAGCGTCCATCTCTCAGCACTTCCACCTCTCGCATATTTATCTCGTCGTCCGCTCTGTGCCTCTTCTAAAATTCCAATTCAAGATTCTTCCTTCACTTTGCGATCGTACAACAACGGAAATTAAGTTAAAGCTAAGGATACGTACAACGTCCTCGACTATCTCCTTCAAAGCGGACACGCTAAGGATGAAGATCAACGGGACTAACGTTGTCCAGCGTCCTGTCGGAGACACGTCTGGGATTTGCTGAATCGGGAAAATATTAGCAATTTAACAAAATGCCGACTGTAACTTTAAGAATAAAATTTAACACGCGCAATAAGATACACGAATGTATATTGCGTTTCACTGATACTCATACCGATACTCGTAACGAACGGGCATCGATATCCGAGTTGAATGTAGATTACCTGCATAAGTGCGATGAACAGGAAGAAGCAGTTGCTGTAACGACGGAATTGTTCGAATAGGAACAGAGGTATGAACGACAGGAATGAATATTTTGCCGTGGTAATGTGATTGTTCTTGTATTTCGCAGGCTGATGAGGAGCATTGACAAAGATCACTCTTTCCTCGCCGTCATTGTGCTGCGTGGGTGGTTGATCGTCCCCCTGCGAGCCACCGTTCTCCGCCCTTATCGGACCAACTACAACACACGAAGCAGCAGAGTCTATTCGAGTCGTTTCTAACGCGTGAAAAAAAACAGAATCAAGGCATCCGTGATCGCTTCACGTTTCGCTTCTTGTCAAATTGCATTCGGCTCGCCCGTTCGATCAAGACTCACCGGCCGGTTTCCGCGATAAAACAAATCGCCGAGTTTGTGTTGTCTTCATTTCCTCATATAAAAATACTATACTCGGCGGCAGGTAGATGAGAAGGGACAGGTGAAAAATGTCACATCGAGAATACCGACACGGAGTGCGCGTTATCAGGAAAGTGACATTTGCATCACGTTGGAGTATGCTTCCTATAGTCGCCGGTCATATAATATACCATCCACGAACATCGGATTGGCAGTTGTATCGCGACATAAGCAGCACACACCGAATGATCGCTATAAATGTATCATACGTGATGTTAAACTTTGAGAGATAAATAACACGAGCGCAGATATTCCTCGGCATTGAGCGACTTGCGCGAGTCTATCGTAATGATGGTCCGCATTATTTATCCTCTTCGTGCGAGATGCGAATGTTGAACGAGACGTTACGGCAGATAGGGATAGATAAATTTATCGAAAATTTGCATCCAGATCCATAAGCGGACGCAGAATTCTGCCGCAAATCAGGATGCGCGATGAACCGTTTCGCGAAATCCCGAAAAATCCCGTAAAGATAAAGATTTTTATGTCCACTCGTAAATTCGCAAACGAATGCGAAGCATACTGCCCGTGCTCCTTTTTATACCGACGATTACCGTATAAATAATGTGACACACTCTCGTAGAAGATAAGCAAAAGTTCGTGACGCTTGAATAACGTTAGTCATCCGACGTGTAAAATTTATCGAGCATTCCTAGAGTGTGATGAGAGTGTCGACATTTTCTATTTAACTATCAATTTAATTACTGCTCCATTAAATTCTGGAGTGCATCTGCTTTGCACAGATACCGATACGGATACGGATACGGACTGGCTTTACGGATTGGACTGATGGCGCGTCGCTTTTCAAAATTTCCCTGCAAGCGGCCTGTTTACAGCACTGGGACATAAAGTGGCGCAGCCACGGCGGCAGTCGCCGCGGAAGATAAGCGAAACTAACTAATAATCCATATAAAGTACACTCTGCCGTGTTGTGAGTCACGGCATGCATTTCAAACGTATGTGGAAGCCGTTTCGCGATTTATCAGATTAATCTTGCACGAACGCCTGCACGAATCCAGACTTAGATTTATGCATCTAGCCCGATACGCCATCTCTCTCTCTCTCTCTCTCTCTCTCTCTCTCTCTCTCTCTCTCTCTCTCTCTCTCTCTCTCTCTCTCGAGCTTATCTTTATGGGATTTTTCGAGAGAGAGAGAGAGATCGACACATAGAAAGCGATGCATATCCGAGACACTCTCGGATAGAAGCGTTCTCATCGCGAGAGAACGCTTACCAATTACGCTTTACGAGACGATCATCAAGATATCGAGTGACTCTCGGCGCTCTCGCGTCAAGAGCGCCGAAAAAAATGGCAACAAGCATGCCGATAGCATGCCGGGTTCGTCCAGCGTGCAACGTGGAACAACAAAGTCGCGCGACTTTAGCCAGTCAGCTGCAAGCCTCAACACGCCGGTGACGTCATCGGTCAGTCATCGCACAGCCGCTCTGTGCGCAACGCGCTCTCCTCCCCTCCCCTCCCTCCCTCCCGTCCCTTCCCCTACTCCACCCCCTTTTTTCCGCTACTTCCTTCCTGGATATCGGCAAGTTGATCGTTCGGTTTCAGGACGATAATTAATCGACAAGCCCGGGGCCCCGGGGCGACTTACGGGTCTGGGCGTGCAGATAGAGATGCACACGGGATCTGACCTCGTTGAACCACTGCACCAGCTTAGTGAGAGCGACCTCCATGATCGCCGTCGGCGAGACACGCGTGCGTCCAAGTATACGCGTCAAGTACGTGCACTCACACGTCAGCCGGTGCAACCGGCATGTCGCGAATCATGTTTAATTCCCGTGTCACATACGCGATCCGCAGCCGGATCGGAGCGGTGCATCGGACAGATTTAGCGCGACGGAATGCTGAGTAGGTAGGTTAGATCGCCTATAAGCCCGATAAATAATTTCCCCTTAATCGCATCGATCGTCGCGTACCGCGGTGCCCGTCGTTGTTGCCGTGTGCGTTCGCCGCGTCGCGTCGCGCCGCGCCGCGCCGCGCCGCGTCACGTCACGTCACGTCACGCACGTCACATCGACAACAGTGCGATCGTGCGGCTTCGTTCATTCGATGTTGCGCCGCGCGCGGAAACGCGCCCGAAAGCAAAGTCGGACGCGGCTACGTTCACGTTGCTCCTCCGACGCGAGGCGCTTATCGCGCCTTTGAGGTTATGCACGACCGTGCCGCCTTCGCGAGCAACGAGGGGCGGTCCTCGCGAATGAGATGCACAACGACGATTGTGCCTGCGCAAACTCCCTGTAACTCGCCTGCTACTCCTGCGCGCGAGAAAATGTAAAGCCAGAGGAAACTTCGTACGACACGCACTGCATGCGCTCACACTACACGCGCACGACCGACAGCGGTATCTGTTCACGTCACGTGCTCGCAGTGCTGGCCGCTGCAACGGTGCGTCTCACAATGGATCTCCTCTCGTCACGTGCATTCCCCCGCGCACTGTCCCTCTTTCCCCAACGGAAAGTAATTTGCCTGTTTCTTTTGCTGTTTCGCTTTTCTCGTGCACCGGGAATTTTGTTCAGGAATACTCGATTCGGACAACGATGCAAGGACCACCCTGCTATGCGCACGTGTAGTCCGCCGTGCGGATTTGAAAATTAACGGACGTCTGCCAAGTGATTCCGCGACTTCTGTGCGTATCCCGCGCAACTGATCGCAAACAAGCGGGGAAAGATGGATCGGAGCACCGCGCGTGCGATTTCATCGGTTACACTGGCTATTGATTTTTCAAAGTCGCAAACTCGGTGACGACACGTGTATACACACATACACATATACAAATCCGAGCACGCGCATATTCTACGGGGAATACCACGCACTGCGCGTTTTTTCATTACGTAGACAACGATTGCGTAATGCGATTACGCCGCGAGTGGACGCAGCATAATCCCGGCGCGTTGCATCTCATCCTCTAGCGGGCGGGTTCGCACGCGAAGCGTTTGCGCTCGTTTATCCGACCATCACCTCGCTAAAACATCGCAATTAGCATTTCCGTTATGCACGCACTGTCCTGCGCGATGAAGCGGTTTTCCATCCTTTCTCGGGGTCGAGGAAACCGCCTGTCGGTTCTCGGTTCGACTCGAGCGATCGTACTTTTCGATCACGGCAAGACCGGAAAAGATCGCGGAAACACTCGTGATCTATAAATCTAAACTCGATTAATTCTTCCGTTTTATGCTTGAGAGAGATTTATGTTGCGATAAGAGAATTTTTTTTTAAACCAGGCAAGAGTACCATTCGACTCTGCTAGCGTCAAGTTTCCTTTGAAACTTTCCGCTTTGCGTATCGGATTTCCGAATATTATGGCACTGCTATAAATATATCCCTATAAATATATAGATATATACATATATATATATATAATTAACGGAAGTCCGTGTCACGGATGGAAATACGGCGGAATGACCTATTATTATTTTTAAAACGCGCACTCCGCTCGGATTCCAACTCGGAGCAGATGATACCGATAAAACTAGTCTCTCTCGAAATTGTCTAACATTCGCTTCCCGCACTCCGTGATGCGCACGGACAATGTCCGACTATTTCCTGGGACTAAACTAGGCTAAACTAACATCAAGTCAAAGAAAACAAGCAAATAAATCTATCCGAAGCGCACGAGTATCAGATATGACATCGATCTCCGCCTAAACCGAGAATAACGTCTTCCATCTGTCGGGTCTGCGTCCTTGGGAGAATCTATCTAAAATTCGCGGAAGGAATTCGCGCGCGCGTCGCGGCGGATGAGGATACTGGAATTTTGGGCAAACAAATCGCGGTATACATCCGGCGCGATCGATCGAACGAGCTCTCTCAAGGAGAGAAGGGTCCGTAGCACATCCGGCCGCCCGGCGCGATCGATCTCTCGCATCTTCGCTCCACGACAACGGGAGGTTCCTCGCACGCACGCACGCACGCACGCACGCACGCACGCACGCACGCACGCATGCACGCATGCACGTACTCGCTCGCTTGCGCACGCGGTGCTGCGATGCACTGATGCACGGCATCCACGTTGCGACACGCGATACCGGATATTCGCCGCTCTCTTCGGGCCGGATAACAACGATCGTCTCCGAATAAGAACGTCTACGTCATCGCGCGCTTCGGAAGGAGCCTCACACCCCGCGCCACACCCCGGCCGACCGTCGCCCAAGTTGGCAATGACACGTCGCAGGCTGTGTGCACGTGGGAGCGTCGTTAACGCCGCACAGGCGCCGCGACGCGACGCCAAACTCGTCGATAGCGTCGCCGACCACGAACGCACGGATTTTTCCGCCACTCTTGCGCTCGGCACTTCTCAACGCGCTATGCGAGATGCACACGTGACGTGATGCTACTTCCGCCTGACGTGATGACTCTGTAGTGCGACTCGTACCCGTGCTCGCATCGATACGCTCGAGCGCGACTCCTCTTCGGGGTGCGGCGGAGCGATCCTGCATGGCTTCTGCGAGTCCTGGACAGGGACGCAGCCGCAATCACGGATGCCCGGGAACTGATGGTATCCGAGGCGAGACGCGAATGATGCGATTCGTGAAATGGAAGGAATTAAGAACTCGCGAAAGCGGATTCGAGGACGATTCAGGAAGAATCCCCGAAGACAGATTACTCTGACGGTTCTCTTATCCTCCTCGCGTTTGTTATCACTAAATTATTTTTGCATTCGGGGGAGGGGGAGTTGCAGCCTGGACGAATCCGTCCAGTTGGTTCACGTGCCACGCCGCGAAAACGCATGCGCCAATCGACGGCAACAAGTTGGGTGTCAGCACCAATCGCGGTTGGAACACAACAACGGCTGCGCCCGGAGCAAGTGTAGTGCGAGGGGCTGCATGTACGCCATCGATAGGCCAAGGACACGCCGGGGGTGACGGGGTGGTAACCTCGGCGAGCAACCGCTTAAACAAAACGGCGCTGCTCGCGTATCAAAGAACATCGTCAGCTTCGTGAACGAGCGTCATTTATCTTGCCACTCCGCCGTGGAGGAGTTTTGACACGAGCCTTGCACACATTTTCATACTCGTATAATTTAAATTCATAAAAGTACACTCTGGCATTTATGTCGCGCGATATATATGTGACAATTAATCATCTTGATCGCACTTGATCGGCGAGCGAAACGTCTCAGGGAGATTGTTTCAAGAAGAAGCTCGTAAAAGCTTCGTCATCGCCAGAGGCGTAAGACAGACGCTCGATAGAACTGTCGAGCCCGTGCAGATCGTCGGGGGTTGCCTGATCGTGATCAGGCAAGAGTCTAAGAAACTATCCTTCAGCGTGAAAAATGGATTTCCGATGGAATTCCAACTTGGAGATCACCGACCGACCAGCTCGCAAGGGTGTTATACCCTGCTCGGAGGATTCTCCCGTTCTTCGCGCGTGCGCGATTAATGATCCTCGATTAATCGATTCACTGGACTCACCACTCGGGTCGCACTCTGGCAGGCCGGTCTCCTGGAGCTCGATGTGTTCTCTCGCGCGTCTGCTGCCGCTGCGCACGACGGGGTCCAAACGGATGCCGATGTTGTCGACGTTGTCGATGTCCCCGAGATCGATCGGGCTCCCGATGATGAAGGGCCCGGTGTGCTCCTGCGGCACGTTCTCGTCGCTCGCCTTCGCATTGCCCGTCGCGGACGGTGACGCGCCGTTACGAGCATTGCTGTCGTTGTTGTGCGATGTCGGTGTGCCGTCCATGTGGGGTATGGAAGAGAGATCCGGCGGGGTGAACGGTCGCAACGGGCCAGGACTGGGAACCCGGGGGTTCCCCCTGGCGGTTGGTTGCATTGACTGTGCCGGCGCCTGGAACAGAAACACCGATTTACCGCCTGACCTTTCGCCTCGTCGTGCGCGACGTGCACGTGATGTACGCGCAAGGGCGATTCCAAACTGCGGGAGTGAAAAAGAGCCGAGTCGAATTGCGATTTTGCGCAAAATAGAGAGAGAGAGGTGAGAACGACGCGCGGAACGACTCGCTGAGCTAAACATCTCGCTTCTGTCTTGGCGGAGATTCGGCTGAATCGTCTCGAATCCCGACGAATTTCTTGATTCCTCAATCGATCGTTCTCGCCGTCCGGTCTGGTGTCTCTCTCGTATCTGCTCGTATCTACGTCGGTATGCCCGATAACTTGCTACCTGCCGCGATGAAATCGGAGACTCGTGTCGTTTCGAATTGAGCATGCAACATTCCTGCTCGACGATACGCAGACTCTCGTGCATGAGCGAAACGCACGGCCAGACGTAAGAATATATCTGGAATATTACCGACAACGCTGACAGGAACGACGTTCTTATCTACGATCGTGTGTACGGTTCGTTCACCTACGATTCTTCCGTACACGTGTACGTCATGTCGGTCTTTTAGAGGAACCTCGCGATGACATAAGACCGATCGAGCTTCGCTGACTTGATTTTTCGTGAATCAGTCGGAATCGGCACGGCTCGAGGCGAGATTGTTGAGTCACGGGGACGAATAAGAGCGTATAAAGCACCTTTCACAGAGATCTAACGTATCGGGGTCAAAAGTGGGGTCATCGAGTTGGTTGTGATGCTCGGAAAAATTCGAGTATTCCTCGAACGCGCATTACTCATCTTTACTCAACCTTCCTTCCGGCCGAATTATTTCGCAGCTCGGAAAACACGCGAGCGGAAGCTCGTGAAAGATATCTGTGCTTTAATATTTTCTTACTCGAAGGTACAATCAATCGCGAGATAATAGCCGTTGGGATCAATGCTGCCGATTCGCCATTCGTTTTTTCGAGCTTGCTGAATAAACGCGCTTGACGGAATACAATAATTCAGTTATCGTCGAGTTACGATAGTGACGATACGAATAATGTACCGATAACTGATGCATCGAGTTGTGCATAATATTGCACAACGATAACATATGTAAATGCGGATAACTCACGCGATAACGCTCGCGAAACGAATGAACGAACGAATAAGGGAAATCGTGTCGTAATTTCGCGCGTACGGAATCGCGGCGAATGTATGTTTAATCGAGGTGACCCTGTTGCATGGTTCGTTAATGAAGTCGTAAGAAAAGCGGCCTTCGCGGGAGATGAGAGAGAGAGAGAGAGAGAGAGAGAGAGAGAGAGAGAGAGAGAGAGAGAGAGGGAAGGTGACGACGTGTTTGTCTCTCGCGGCGATAACGAGGCACACGAGATCGATCGCAATTTTCGCGGTCACGCACGTTTTTTCCGTAACGACGATAAGGGAACCCCGATATAATAGCACGAAATATATAATAGGTGGAACGTTAATGTTACGTAAGTCGCGTCCCTTTCCGCGCCGAGCGTGCCGCGAAATAGCGTGCACGAAATTGGGAATGGAAAAGTCGTAGGGAAGCGCATCGCACGTATCGCGCACGTGCGTTTCCCCGACTCGATACTGTCGCACGATACTGTCAGTATAATCGCGCGTTTCGACAGATCGAGCTGATCGCAGGCGCCGCATCGGAAGCAGCCTTACACGCGCATAAACGCACACGAGGAGACCAAAAAAGGCGTGGCTGAGAGCGGAAAAACACAACGACATGCCACTTAATACCGTTTGCCCGCGTTAAATCGCGACAATGCGGAAAAAATTGCTTCTGCGCAAAAGCTGGCCGATGACGGGAGAATCAACTTGATTCTCCTGCTCGAGTGACATAAGTGACGAAGGCTTGGAATCACGTACGGGCGAGCTGATAACTTCGACGCTTTCACGGATCGCGCGGCCTTGCGGACTCCGGAATTTATTCGCGCGCGTCAGCGCGATCGGAGACTTATCGCCGATTATGTTAGCGAACCGCCCGTTTACGTAAACTCGTGTATTTTCGCGGATGAAACTCGGATTAAACCCGCGGAATGGGGGATCGATCGATCGATCGATCGATCTACGAATCAGCGGGCCAAATCCAGCCATAACGATAATGGATTACTTACTACTGTTAAACGCTTGGTCCGAGGCTGATTGTTACGTCCCGTTTTGAAGACTCCTCGATCGGCTCGTTTGCTCGAACTTATCGCCGTTATTTCGCCAATAATTCAACGTCGGACGGGAGAAGCAAGCGGCGAAGCAAGCGGCGCGATATCTGTCGTGCACCGTTTTGATGGATATCGACGCAACGTACGCACACACAACGTACGCGTTCACAGATAGGAATGTTCGGTTTAAACTATCGCTCAAATCATAATAACGATAACGTTTCATGGAAGTAAAGGCAAAGCTGGAAGATAGCGAACGGTACAGGTTCGTCTGTTCCTTTTCGTACAAGTCCGCGAACGTGGAAGACTCGATTCATGGGAAGAGATCCATCGTGGATCAGCGAGAGCGGATTAATGTAGATCAATTGACATGATCGATAGACACGAACAGTAGACAACAGTAGCTTCGAATGATGCACGGATGCTATTCTCATTGCAAGATCTCTTCATCGAGACTTGAGCGTTGAGCGTTTCGTCTCGAGTGAATTACGCAACTTTGTGCATGTGTAAAATTCTTAGAAAATTGATGATACATCGTTTAAGGCACTTGTTCTTACTATTACAAAATCGACTTAATTCTTTCCTTGTCGAATCCTATTCGATTTCAGCGGCTTTAAATTCCTGTCCTTGATCAGAGCTTAATTCCAGCAGGCGATACAAGCAGGCGAAGGCAACTTGAGAAATAGAAGCTCAAAAACAATAAATCATAATTTAACGCCTTAAGGTCGACACGATATTAATAACGGCACTGATAACACTTGATACACGTGATTTTCCTTTTCTACAAAAGATCGCAGATGCGGAAAAGATTTTCCAGATAAAAGGCACACATGTCTTATCGCTGGAGAAAGAAAACGAAGAAACAAGCAATCATCTGCACTGTTGTCGATGTTGCAATGACTGCATTCACACGCGCGATCCGCTCGTTCGATGCGATTGTTTCGATAAATTTCCGTTGATCCTGAGCGACTAATGCACGTTGACTGTGATAAAGAAAGGAGACGTCCAATTACGTTAACGGTATCGTGAGCGACTAATGCAACGCGCGTAATGCACGTTCACTGTAATAATTGTCAGCGGAGAGACATCGCGGCCGAGCGGACTGCCGGAGCGGTTTTTCCTCGAAGAGCGTCCAGAAGTTACTAGCAGAAATTTAACGTGATAGCGGCGTAGCACGGCCGCACAGGAGCGAGCCAACCGATCGATGGCGCAAGAAATGAAGTTTCGACCCGATGAGATCAAGATTCCGTGGCTCGGTCTGCCAGCGGATCGTCCGTGCGTGCGGCTGTATCGAGACTGTCGCGGATTCCGCGGCCGTCTTCGACAGCTAGGGGACTTCGATTGGGATGGCCATCCCTCCGGGGTGACCCATGTATTTCCGTGACGGAAGCAAGAGAAAAAAGAAATCCGCGACCCTCGCAGGCTAGAAATCAAACGCATAAATCTTTATTGTCTGCTGCCAGAAATGTCGTAAAGAAAATCCGTCCTTCTCCTTCTCGCCTAAACATACGGGTTTCCGTTATGAAGATCAAAGAAAAAATACAGAAAAAAGAAAATTGAGCCTTGCAAGCGTCGTTGCAAGTCGCGGTGCGTTCACATTGCTTCGAAACACGGATAAACATCCAGCCGAATATTGATAAATAATATTAAAGGTGACATCGTTTATCGGAAACGAATAACGCGATTTAATTATAACTGAGTAGATCGCCCGAGACGGAAGTGGATGATATTCGCTAGATGTAACGACAAATCGATCGAGAGCGATTGATCAGGCGGCAAGGGTAGATTTACGTGCTTCTTAATTATTTCCATCGTCGTGATTGAATGCGCCGATAAAAATAATTGAACACGGTGACGAATATCTGAGGTATCGATCGTGCCGTGAGCTCGTTATCTGATAAGCTCGAGATTTCGAGTCGATCGCCCAGCCACGTGCGCAATTCTATTAATGCGCCCGAATTCTACGCCGCCGATGAATAAAGCACGCCGGAAGGAACAGCTTACGCGTGGCTTTTCGATCATCCGTGTCGTCATCAAGCCTGGAGCAAACAGATCTACGCCTTTTATCTATGCCTGCCAGCGAGCGTTCCTGTAAACGGTTTGTAACGACCCCGGAGTATTTTTGTCGCGCATTACGTCGAAATGCAACGTACAGCGGGGACATAATGGAGAAGAGTGCGAGGGATGACGGACGCACGTGTTACTTATCGCGGAGCCGACACAGGATTTCCACAAGAAGACCTCTATCCTCCGTATTCGCGAATCATCAATAACGCGACACAATACGATACGATACAGTTGGACAGGTATGTCGCATGATGATAGAGTGCAAAATGGTCGATAGTATCGACGATGGTCGCGACAAGGCCGCTGGGAATCACCAGGATCGTCAGCGGAGAGGCTCGAAGAGGAACGATGAATAATTGAATTTTATCGAGCTGATAATGAGAACCGGCTAGCCGCAGCTCGCATTTCGCGGCTGCATTATAAAGGAATGCCCTTTCAGGAGTTGTCGTTCTCGTCGAGATGTCCCGTTCTGAAAGGGCCTTTCACGCCGTTTCAGTCCGCCGATCGTTGCCGGCTCGAAAATGTCGGCCCTCAGGAGACGTGGCTTCTCATCCGCCTGCGAAACTGGAACACGCGCCGGGATTGTCCGTACGTTGTTTCGACCTATCGGGTCAACCCTCCGCAAATTACCGCCCGCCCCTCCCCGCGCTCGGTGCCGCTAATTAGCGTGACGCGAGTAACCGCGAAATGATTCCTCGCGCTCGAAATTGTCCCTCGCTCGCTCTCTCTCTCTCTCTCTCTCTCTCTCTCTCTCTCTCTCTCTCTCTCTCTCTCTCTCTCTCTCTCTCTCTCTCTTTCTCTCTTTCCCGTGCACGTTTCTGCTTGATTCACGTTTGCAATTCCGGCGGACATCTCGCCTTCGGCGAGTTGGCCGAAATCTCTTTTCGTCTCTTCTTTTCTTTTTCCTTTCAATTAAACCGAATGATCGCACAAAGGCGCGGCCGTCAACTCGGCATACGAGCATTGATTACGTCCGCGAGGAGGAAGGTGTGTACCGTGTGCGCGCGTGTTGCACGTGTTTGCGATTGATAATGACGCGAACCCATCGATAGAGTGCACGTAATGCCACACCCTTCCTCGAAATGAGGCCGCGCGACCTTTGCCATTATCGGAGGGGTTAGCAGAGCGAAATTGGTCTACCTGTAGGATAAGTATGATTCTTAGATACTGACCATCGCCGCGAATTCACGACCGCTACTCCGACGATACTTTCCTCCCCGTCCAGCATTCAGAATAAGATCATCGCATGAACGTTGATGGTGACGTTGATCATAGGGATCCCTCTGTCTCGTTAAAATTCAAGCTCAAGTGGAGTATAGCTCGTACGAGTCTCAAATCTCGAGTCTCGCGAGAGTTCAAGGTCAATTCGTTCCCGCGGAGAATCGCGGACGCGCTCGGACGAATGCCGGTCAGGAACGAGTCAGGAACGACCGCACGCGCGATAACGGACGACGCGACGACGCGGAGATAATTTGAATCGTGTGCAAATTCGCGCCAACGATCACGGTTGCACTTACAAAACTGCGCTGGCGATTACGTAGAAGCGCGGTAGCTGCCGGTGACGGGCGGCGCGCAACACGTCCTTACCGCTTACTTACTCGAGCATTATTTCCGAGCGGTCCGTCCGCCGGAATCTAAATCCAACGAGTCGCGTGACACGGCCTCCACGGGGGTGGAGGGGGAGGGTGGTTGGGGCCACCCCCTGCGCGCAATTCGTCACGGGCGAAATTTCGTGCGTGCCCGCCGCGCGATTCGCCTCGGCGCGTTTCTCCACGGCGGCGAGCAGCCTTTTTATCGAACATTTGGGTCAAGTATCACGCGGCCGCACCCCGTCGAATCGCACCGGCCGAATCGCAGGTACAATCGCCTTGCTGTCCGGTCTGATATACATGTCGCTTATCTTCTCTGTTATCTCCGCGAGAGTCTAATGAAAAGCGATCGTTGTCGGGATACGCCCAGCATGCCGATTACCTCGGCTACGCGGCAAAGCCGGCGGTAGAATTTACATTTCCGCGTCCGATGTAATTGACAGAACCGTCAGACGATACAAGATCGAATAAAGAATAACTGTAAACAGGGGACAAGATTCCGAAGCGTCTGCTTATCCACGCTCGCACTCGATGCACGAGGATATATCTGAAAATTTCGCGCGTTCGCGACTTGTGCAAAGTTTCGCGGGTGTCAAGGAAAACGAACATCTCCCCAGATACCCGTATCTTCCAGAGTATTTTCCCCAGATTCCCTCGCCGAGGTATGACAACGTCGCTGCTATAAACTAACGCAAATCTGGCGTGTAGATAATTGCCCGGCGCAAAGCGCCAGTGCCGATGAAGCTCTGGCACTCGGAAACGCTTCAATTGCCAATCCAATCAGCCTTCAGACTCGGAAGGGCAACACATTGTGTGAACGCTCACACGAGACTGGATTCAATTTCGTAAACATTCAACACATCGCGTTCCGCGCATTGGAGGTCGAGTGTAAAATGCCGCCGCTGCCACTTGTTACTCGACGTTAACCGAAAACAGTTTGCCCGAAAGGAGAAAGAAAAAGAGAAAAAAGACGTAAATCACGTCGCGAAGTTCGCGGCAAGTTCGGCGCCAATCTATCCCGTTTCTTGCATCGCGTCTCTTTACCTCCCGCGTCGAAAGATCGATTCGCCGCGACGATCGTCGCGAAAAAGAGTTTCCGATCCTTGACGATCGAACCGTTCGATCTTCTGAGGCGAGAGGAGGTTTCCTCGTGCACAGAGGAAACGGATGTAGGCACGATTGTGGCATTGGCGTGACTTCACGGGGCACATCATAACGCGACCGTTCCCATTCTTTACGAAAATAACTCAACGAAATTGGAACGTACGGAAAGCTGGCCGGGGTGTTTAGCTCACGCAAAGAAGCGGCCCCACCCCCGGATCGCATGATCTCAATATTAAAAATACACCGCGGCCGCAGGACGCGAGGATGATAATTAATCCACGCGATACGCCGGCCACTCGATGGCCATTTCGTAATTAGGGCTTCATCGCGGTCGCGATATGCACCCGGCGACAGTTACATCAAATAATATAATTATGCGTTCGTAGGTAGTTGAACGATTATTGCAAACTGATAGGATTAAAGATTAAGAAGCGAGGGGAGAGGGATGTGACTCTGTACGCGACGAAATAGCGAATGAAATTATCTTGGATCATATTGAATGAATTCCTGCGCGGAACCGCGATGAACCGTGATTCCTCTCTCCGGAGTTTGCGTTTTGAGAAGTTGAGCGATCGTTAAGAGCGCTGATGATGTTGTGATTTCACGCGGCAATAAGAATTAAAATAACAAGAAGCACTCGGCGAGCGAGAGAGAGAGAGAGAGAGAGAGAGACTTCTGATTTTAGACAGCCGTTCAGACAGCGCGCTGAAATTCGCCCGACGACAACACGCCCGTCGACCTTACGTTTCTTTGATTATCTCGTCGCAAGGAGGCATTCTCTTGTCGAGATCCTGCTATCTCTATCTCCGAGAGAGTATCCGAATACTCGATAGCTCGAGCTACAGAAAGGAAAGAAAATACAACGTCGACTGTTCTCCGCGGATTAATTCTCCCCTTCTCCCCGCCCCAGATCGATTACGAAACGGCGTACGTTGCAAATTTAACGCGGCGTTATTCTATCGATCATTCAAAGCTACGTCAAGGTTCAGGCCTTCTCCTCAATGAAGCAAGTGTTACGGCGACTGCACACTCGATACCCGCCGTATCGAGAATTACGTGTCGATGCGCGGCTCAACGTAGCAACGTTCAACGAGCCGGTCGTCTTTCTTCAGGCACGAATCGATATCATCTCGCAGGAGACACCGAATGCAGACGTCAACTTGGAGTCCTTGAACTCATGAGTCTATTCCGCGATGATCTGACGCTTTCGCGATACCTGTTGATTGCTCGAATTAATCGGAGACTTCTAGCCGCTCGAATCGCCACGGATCGTGCTTCTAAAAGTACTCGTACACCTGAGAGTGTCTCGCGATCGATCGATTCGCGTGGTATTCGCGCGGTTGCCCGGGCAAAGATACCGCGGCGAATTCGAGTACTCGAATAAGGAGGTCTTATTGCCGTGTCGTACAGGTCACGAATATCGATGCATCATGCAACAAGTAGCCAGTTGCCACTGGCTGTTCCGCTTCAGCGGATGGTCTTGGCACCGGGAGAGAGGGGTAAAGGAAGATCCAGGCAAAATTCTGATCTGCGACGCGAGATGCACGCGGGACCGACCGCGATGCTTTCTCTCTCTCCCTCTCTGACCACAAATCTATCTATCGGTGATGGATCGGCACGTGATGATCACCACTTCATCGAGGAGCTCGCGAGACGAATGCCATCGCGAAAAGTAACCGTTAAACGCTCGTGATTATGCAACGCAGCGTCGACTGCGACGGCGTCTCGCGATCGTTCGCGAAGAACGCGAGTTCAATATCGTTCGATCGCTGATATCGATTAAGCTCTGCGTCTCGGATCTATTTCCATCTTCTTGCATTTCCGCATTTACCGCACACGCATATGCCGCGTGTGCCAGAATGCTGCGATTTAATGCTAAACGTGCTAATGGTAAAAGATCGATTGGCCCGAGTTCCTTTGAGAAAAGCGAAAATTCCAACGCAAGTTTTAAGTTACACAATACCACGATAGTCACGAGAGGCTACCCTGTGCAAATATAGCCGGCTGACGCGTATTAACGTCACGTGCCGTGCGGCGCGCGCGTGTTGCGAATGTGCTACTCCGAGAATATAAAAGAAACAAACGGCAAAGGGTAAACACATTTCCTGCTGAATTATTGCGAGGGATCATTTCTCTACTGCATCGCACTAGATCAGCGTCAGATACGTATGGCGTCTATTTATGACCTGGCCACAGACACGCGTGAGAGACAGCAGCGAGTTTTAGAGCGCAGCGAGAATGTCAAGGTTATCAACGCCTGATAAATATTGATAAGCGCCGTTGCCCGTATTTTCCGAGGGAAAAGTATTCCGAGGGAATACGGAAGACAGAGATGCAGCGGCCTTATCTCGACCTTTCTCGAGATATTTCGATAGTCAATCGCGCCTTTACGGCACGCAAAGTCTATAAACTCTATAAAATCTCTACTATAAAACACTCCGCTACAGCGGCCACAATTATTTCTCTACTTTTTATTAAAAGAAGTTGTTTATAGGCGGCAACTTTTTATAGAAAACGCAGAAAATATTTATCAAGGGCAAGTGGACGACCGAGCGCGTTTCGCCGTTTCTACGACGGAGCCTGCGATCGAATCGGCGTGAAGTGAGCAGCGAACGCGATCCTGCGGGACGCGCTTCCCTACGCGGGGGGCGGAACCTTCGACTCGTTACGTACTATCTGTCATTTCCCGCTGCCACGTTCTAACCTCAAATTCATCGGCGGTGTGCCACATGCATACGTACATACGCGTACATGCGTGTACATAAGGGAACAGCGAGAAGGAGAGGAAGAAAGAAAGACAGACAGCAAAGGAATTGCACGCACTTACCCGTGCGTAGTCGCGTATCCGCATTGACTATGCCGTCGTCGCACTCATGCCACCAGCTCGTCAGCATTTCACGGCGTCGGGAGATAAATCCGCGCCAACACCGAGGAACACGCACGAGCTCGCTCGCACGCGACGGGATGCGCGTCCCTTCACAGGCGCGCGCGACGTTGCAAAGTCGGCCGCATGAGTCGGCCGTGGCCGTTTGAGTGACAGGATTGACAGGTGGTCGGATCGACGTTGACGATAATCGCGGCGACGATGGCACAACGACGATGACGATGATGACAGAGGATAACGCTCCTCCTGTTTCTCCGCTCGTTCGAAGCGTGCTCGTTCAACAACGTTCGATGCGCGCGCGACTTTAGCCGCGACTTTAGCCGCGACTCGTGGCGAACTTCAGGGCCTCGCGGACGATCGTCTTTCGTGAGCGAGCGCTCTCACGAGGACTAGCCGCGCGTTACGCGTCATAGATACAGCTCGAATGTCTCGCTACGAACTGCACCTTAAAGACGCTTACCTCGGCGACGGTGCTGAGCGCGCGAGGGACGCGAGCATTTATTATTAACTCCTCGAGAGCCATAGGCGGGAAATGCCGCCGCGACCGCCTGCTCACCCATATCGCACAGGCGAGAGCGCGCCTCGCGATCGCGCCTTGCCGTCAGTGCTGAGCTCGATACCAGATAGCAGCAGCTATCAATCGATTCGTTTTTTCGAAGGTCTTTGCTGTTTACCGTCGCGAACGTGTTATTCTGAATAAAGGAAAAGGGAAATCTTATTCTGGGATCTTTCATCTCGTAATCTTTCGCTCCTGTGACGATTCCCCGTGCCTTTTCCTTTTGTCAAGGAAAGGATTTCCGTTGTAAAGTATCGATTGAAGTATCAATTAAAGATTAAGCGAAATTTACATTCACTTAACGTGAACGCGAATAATTAAACCGTCTGCTTGGCAAAAGTATAGTACTCTGTGGCCTAGTTTCTAGTTTCGCGAATATTCATCGAATCGAATTGAATATCCAGATTTGCATCGTATTTGAAAAATGGCAATTTCCACGCTCTTGAAAAGTTTAATTAAATCGCGAAATAACAGAGCGCTACATAAATATGTAACGCGGGAAATGTCAGCGATATACCGATGATGGCGGATTTTTATCCTCTCCCCTGATGATGGAGTCTTCAACTCTGTATTCAATATTGTCAATCTACTGGCATGTCAACAAATTTGTTGCGTCTCTATTTGTTATTATGTTCTATTTCCGTTGAAGCATCATCAGATCATAATAGATTCCGCGTAAGTCAAATCTATTACTGACGAACCTCGTCGAACAAACGTTTGGCAAGATCCGTTTGCACATCCGTTCGGCTGACCGAACGGAAAGTCAGAAAAGATTAAAATCCGCGGAAGCATCAGCTGATATCAGTTGATCACATGATCGGCCATTTTCTGTGCGTCGAGCTTGCGGTACATGCTCGCATGCTCGCTTCGTGCTGCATCGCGGGCGCCAGTAGAATGAATCAATTGCAATCCGGCAATTCCGTTACTTCCAAATCATGATTGGTCGATCGTGGTGCTGGCTTATAATCCAGCATGAAGCAGGCAGCCCGTGCGAGCTTTATCTTCACTCCTCGAGAATCGACGGCGCATTCTATGCGAGCGCGTTTTCAAGAACGATTTGAGAATGTTTTGCGAAATGATGGAACGATCGATCCAATCTAATTCAGATTACGAATATAAAACTGCGATTGTCCCAACATCGAGTATATCATATCGCTGTCGTAAAACAGTAGAGGCACGTAACGGTCGATTTGAGAAGCAGAGAGGGGAATCTTCGTGTAGAAGCTGAGATAAAACTCTATGGAGATGCAGGATTATCATCGCATGCGTTGCAATTTAGTTTCTACACGAGCCGCTACGAGCCTCCACCATCTTTGATCGAGCAGTGAGGCGCTAGTGTATAAGTGTCTCGATATCGGAGGAGGTATCGTTCCGTTCTCAAACGGTGCAAACTCAACGGTTAAATAGAAAGAAAATTGATTCGAATGCGGCCATGATTAGGAAGCGGCCCGGAAGAGGTTTTGCATTTCTAGATGGCAGAATTTCAACGGCGTGACATGAACGATGCACGCCTCGAAAGAAGCGCGTTCTCCCGCGGCATCGCATTATAGCAAGATTGATATTCAAACCGAGCGATTGTAGCTGCGAGGCCGATGATACTGCGCGTGCGCGACGGTCACGTCGCTGACGCAGAGAGTACGTCAGCTGTTTTGTTAGGCTCTCGCAGTGGAGACGTGCGTATACGTTCATCGTCGTCGTCGTCGTCGTCGCGTCGTTGTCGTCGTCGTCGTCGTCGTGTCGTCGTCGTCGTCGTCGTCGTCGTCGTCGTCGCCGTCGTCGTCGCCGCCGTCGTCGTCGCCGCCGTCGTCGTCGCCGTCGTCGTCGTCGTCGTCGTCGTCGTCGTCGTCAGGAATGGTGTTGCACTGTTGACTGGAGGGGAATCGGTCTCTCGCGCAACTTTCATCGTCGCCGCGTAACGAAGGCGCTCCTTTGTTCGTCGTAGACGCGCGCGCGTGCAAGCAAGTGAGACCGCGCGCGTTCCTGGGCGGTTCTACACAAGAAGGATCATCAACGCGTGAATCGTGCGTGCGTGCGAGTCCCTAGTTCTCTAGTTTCCGCGCTGGTTCCTCGCCGTTCCGTGGAAAAGGATAGCCCATCTGCGTAGCCGAGCGATCTCGCGAGGACCGATCAGCAGCAGCGATCGTCCGCGGGGGACATCGCGTCCCGTCTCGTGGCTACTTGACGGAACTCGAATCGGGACGTTCTCGCCCGCTCGGAGGGGTAGACGGCACGCGCCGCGATATTCCGAGAGAGAGAGACGCAGTGGAGCATGGCACAGCCGACGAGTAGCGCGCTACGGGCGCTCGCTCTGGAATACAAGAGCCTGCAGGAAGAACCAGTCGAGGGCTTTCGCGTGAAGCTCGTCAACGAGGATAACATGTTCGAGTGGGAAGTCGCGATCTTCGGCCCGCCCGACACGCTCTATCAAGGCGGATATTTCAAGGTACCGCGTTCCTCTTTCCTCGCTGCACGTCATGCGTGCGATATAGGCGCGTGTTGTGCGCCTATATTCACGCGAGTCGCCATGCGGAGGCTACACGATGCACCGATGTATCGACGACGGTGCGTTATGCGCGCATCGTCGTTCTTTGGTTAGGTCGCCGAGGGAGATGCGTCGCGTCGCGTCGCGTCGCGTCGCGAACCGGAACGAGGCAGCAAGCGGGAGAGAGAGAGAGAGAGAGAGAGAGAGAGAGAGAGAGAGAGAGAGAGAGAGAGAGAGAGAGAGAGCGAGAGCGAGAGTGAGAGCGAGAGAGAAAGAGAGAAAGAGAGATCGCTCGCTCGCTCGCTCGCTCGCTCACTCGCTCGCTTGCTCGTTCGCTGCGTCCGTATGCGAGAGCGGATCCTCTTTATCGGGCGTTACGCGATATCGCTGCGGACGAGCGTAAACAAAAGTGTCCCTGGCGCGAGACGAGGATGCTCTCAAAGATGCAGCATGACGACTTTGCGTATTAAATATTCCCCGCTCTCTCTCTCTCTCTCTCTCTCTCTCTCTCTCTCTCTCTCTCTCTCTCTCTCTCTCTCTGTAGGATCAAACGCGAGAGCGTAACCTCGAGCATAATGCAGCGCGTCGATGGTATCGACGAGCGTTTCACGGCTCGCCAGTAAGCTGACACGCGACTATACGAGGCACCGTGACGACGCTGTATATTCGTAATAACGCGACGTGCGGTATCTATCGCCGCGCGATATCGTATCGATACATGCGTACGCGGGTATTCCAATTCGATACACACGGAGGGGAAGACAGGACGGAAATGTCCGAGGATGGAGAAAGCGCGAATTAATAATCGCTATTTGATAACGGTGTGTGTGTGACGCCCGCTCGTGGAATTGCACTTTGAGTAATTCGAGTCGCCAAACTCGACACAAGTTGGCACAAAGATCGATCTCCAGATTCGATTCGCAATTTGCCTTGAAACAAGGTCCGTCTTGTTGGCGAAGACGCGCGCGAGACACCAATGTCGAACGAGAACGCGAACGGACTTGCTCCGGTGTCTTTGCTCGGTGTGAACGCATCATAACAACGGCGGAACGCCAAAGGGGAACCTCGCAAGGTTCGAGCGCGGTTGGCCAGGTGATCGTTTAGCCAGACAAATCGGCAGATCGGAGGAATCTGCGCCTACTAAAAGCCCGCTGACGAAAGATCGACGTGACCTTTTCCCTTTGCCGTGGCAGCGCGAGGACGAAGGCAGCGCACTGGCTTTAGTCGAGTGCCGGATTAAAAGGCAGACTTGTAAAATGAGTTCTGCCATTGACGCCGCGGTTGTAAAACTTTTTGCATGTCCCGCCGGCGTCCGCTTTCTAAACCAGTCTCCGGCGAGCGGCGAGCCTATTCACGTAACGCGGCGTATCTTCCCACAACGTAACCAGCGCGGTAACGAGCGCGGTGTTTCTCGTAAACCGCCACTGTCGTACGTGTGCGCGTATAAATCCCTCGTGGCGTAGCTATTTCGAAACCGCGCGTCCATTGCCACGCCGCTCCGCTTCGTCTCGGATTAATCTGTTATCCGCTTCAGCGTAATCGCGTTAGCCCTTAACCGGTGAGCGCTCGCTCGGCTTGCGCTCAGGTAAACAATCGCTTTCATCTTGCGCCGCGGTTCAAGTACCCTTCGCGACTGAATAACTTTGCTCGCCTGCGATACGATTGTCTGCGATTGTCTCTCAGCGGCGGAGCCGCCAGCCGCCACTCGGCGCGTTGTTTCCCCCGTTGTTGGACGGATTTTCCGGATTCGAGTCCGCGGGTCAAAACGAGCGCCGACCGCCGTCCAGCAACGATTCATCCGAGATGAATTGTTGACGAATCGAGGTGGCCAGAGAGCGCGGCACGTCTCTCTCTCTCTCTCTCTCTCTCTCTCTCTTTTCTTTTTCTTCCTTTTTGTTCCTCCATTGTGTAATTAATGTACACGCGTTTGAATGACACTCCACTTTACCGTGTCGCGGCTTTCATTACGTGACGAAGCCGGCGACTGAGACTCGCCCGAGTAGTCTCGCGTTTCACCGTTGATGATTCGGTAATAAGAAACGCGAGCTGCTTAAACGCCGAATGGTAATCTCATCGGATCACTTGGTCGCCGTTTTTCACAATGTTGGTCGTTGACCAATTCGCCGGAATTGATCGGAGAATTGGTCTCGGAACGAAAATTAGACTTGCCAGCGTCTCGCTAGGATTCCAATATTCTCTCGTGCGGTGATTCAGCTGCTGGATCGGCTGTTGGTGCAACCGCGGCCCGCCGCGGTGTTTCCGTTTGTCTTGAAAACGAACGAGATTAGGTGAAAGTTGCTTGGCCGTGCCGATCAGTAGGGCCTGCTTGGATCCAGAAATAGACCCGAGACAACGCTCGATGGCACTTTATGTAACTTGGCGGTCGCTGTCGTGCGCTCTCTTCGCCTTTTACCGAGTCATGCATGCTCGGTTCTGATTAAAAGGGGTCTCTGATAAATGGAACGTGATTTTATAAAAACAAATTAGCAGGGCTAACGCTGCGATGTTGAAGAGCACAAGAAAGAAACGGAGAGAGAGAGAGAGAGAGAGAGAGAGAGAGAGAGAGAGAGAGAGAGAGAGAGAGAGAGAGAGAGACCCAACGCCTCGTTATTCACATTCCTCGCTCTGGGACAACGATATATCGGCTCTTCGCGATCACGCGATGCCGACGCATGCTTGAATCGCGAAACTGCGGGGTGTCCATCGGGGTCAAGGTAGCTTCTGTTTGTTCCTTCAAACGCGCGCGATTTTATTCCGCCGCTTTTGCCTTCTGCTTTGGAATTCGTCGACGGGATCGAGGGATGCTCGAAGCGTGATCCGTTCGAGATTAGCGGAAAATGCCGGCCACGGCATCTCCATCGAATCCTCGTCCTTTCACCTCACCGGGGGATGGATAACTCGCGCTCCGCGGGCGTCCGCGATAATGCGGGTCTGCGGAATCGATTTGCCGTTTAACAATTCGCATCGGGAAGCGTGGTCGCCAATTTCTCGGCCGGCGATTCCCACGCGTCCCGCATACGTCAGTTTGGTAGGAGCCAAAAATTGTTCTCATCCTTTGTTGCCGCGTATCGCGGATTGTCTCGCGGTGCGTTTTCCTTCGCGTTGTCAAAGCGACAACGCGGATTGGCTCGCCGCTGGTCGAATGAATCGATACGCGATCAAGGATGATGCGATTTGACGTTGGCAGTTGTCGCGATGTAGCTCGCGTTACACAACCTTACGATGTCCAGCGTGTGGCGCTTATTGTCAAAGTAGGTCACGAAAATTTCTAGGTCACACGGTCTCGCAGTCGCAGCGAGAGACGTCGAGAGGTGATAGCTTCGTGCTGAGGCAACGCGCAAAAATCGTAAATTCGTCGTAATCGCTCGCGATACAAGAGCGACCTTTAAACGCGACGTGCTGCAACGCGATGTAGATGTAGAATTTCATTCCGCAAAAGCGGAAGGTATTCGCCGACATACTGTCGGTATACTCGCGACAAATGTCACGCAAGATCGCGCGCTGATTGTTGCGATCGATATCGCGGTAGCGCATCGATGAAACTCTGTTTCCTGTTTGTCGTTCTCTTCAGAAACGAACGAGCCGAACGGGTGAAAATTATAAAAGCAATCGCCAATGTTGCGTGGAGAAATAAAAGAATCGTGCTTCGTCCAGCGCGAATCGTCACGCTCGTTTGGAAGCCGCGCGATTCGCCGATTCGCGGAGACACCCGCGCCTTTTCCGACTTTTCACAGACTTTTCACTGCCACTGCAAACGCACGCTCGGTAGAAAGTGGGTTAATTCTAGAACGCGGTGGTTATCCCGGAGGACGAGGTGGATATTTGGGCCATGACCAGGTCGCGATCAATATAGCGTCCCGACAGCGAAGCCCACATCGAACAAGCAGACACCCCTTTCGCGCTCCGGAATGGAAATCGATATTGTCGCGAGCCACCCCTCTCACCCCGCAGATTCCGCGGCCGATCGAAATGCCCGAATCACGCCGCGCCCCGCGCTTCGATTTTGCATATCTCGTCTTGTTATCTCGGCTACGCGGCCATGTTGCTCCACTTTCGCAGCATCGGAGACCGAGAGAGAGAGAGAGAGAGAGAGAGAGAGAGAGAGAGAGAGAGAGAGAGAGAAAGAGAGGATCTTGATATCTTTATTCACGCCATGCCGCGTATACAGGGTGGTCTCTTCCTTCACGGCGCGGATTCCGAATCGCGATCGCAACTTGTTGCCATCCCCCAAAGATCCCCCCCCCTCCCTCTCTCTCTCTCTCTCTCTCTCTCTCTCTCTCTCTCTCTCCCTTTCTCTCTGTAACTGTGAAAAAGAGTCTGCCTGTTTCGAGATCACGCGAGCTTCGTAAAGCGGGACCACCGTAGGGAGGGAGGGCTGGTATTAGGGCCCGTATTAGGCGGGCATTAGGGTCCGTGTAATTTCGATGCGGACGCTGGTGCTCGGTTCGGAGCGCGCGGAAACGCTTTCCCACGTTTATTCGTGACAATGGAGCCGCGACGGCGGAGCTCCGCGCAGCGCGTACGTTGCGTGGTACATTTTTCCCGCGCGCGCGCGCGTGCCTCCGCGCGTGTCCTCGGATATTGAACCCACCGAAATTATAACGGGTTTCGATCCCCGTTCCTAGCGAGGAGGCGAGGCGCGTTTGCGTAGACTATGCGTGGCCGTTTGCCGGCGCGACAACGCACGGCTCTCGAATGCCGAGGAGATGCGCATTGTACATTGGACGACAGAGAGACGCTGATTCGTTATGTTGCAGGCACACATGAAGTTCCCGCCGGATTATCCGTACAGTCCACCGAGCATCCGTTTCATGACAAAAGTTTGGCACCCGAATGTATACGAGGTGAGTGAATATACGGAAATTATCGATCCTCTGCATACTCTCCTCCCTCCCGCCCTCCCTGTCTCTCCCCTCGTCCGAGCCGTGCGGCGTGTACGTGCGTGTCCGTCCGTCCCATCTCCCTTGGCGTCCCTTTTCCGTTCATCCGTCCGTCCCGCTTTTMCCCCGCTTGTGCCGCCACTCGCGGCATATAACGACCGTCCCGTTCTGTCTGCCCTCTTTATTTTCCACCCTCTGCCGCCATAGCTTTTACAAGCATCGGCTTTTACATGGCCACTTTCAGCGCTTGTGAAACCAGCCGGTCGCCCAAACCGCCGCCTTCGCTCGCTTCCACGGGCGGTGCGCGGCGATGCGAGGGGAGGAGGTAAAAACAGAAAAAAAAAAGAAAGAAAGAAAGAAAAAGAAAGTGAAAACGATCGGCGGCACATCTCTGCTCGCCGAGATGTTGCATTTTACATTGACCTATCGGTGCCGCCGCCGATGCGGCGATTCCCGGAACATCCATCCGTCACTATATTTATCGCGGACTCGTATCGTCACGTTCGGCGTTTGTAAAACTCCGCGATTCCCGTTCTTTCGCCATATCCGCCGATGCGCGAACCCGCGCCGGCGATTAGCGAGAGAGTGGAGGGGAGGGAGCGGACTCGTCGGCGCGGCGCGCTGTTTTTCGCGAGAGAGGACTGCGCCGCGTCGCCGAGAAAGAGAGAGAGAGAACACGACGACCGTTTCCTGCCTCGTCCGTCCGCATCCGCCGCCTGCCTTCTATCGGCGATCAAGCATCGCCGGTACACACGATCGAACGGTCGCGGAAGGGTCGAGATTCGCGAGCAATAAGCCTGTGAATTCTCCCCCGCGGAGATCGCACGGCTCGATAGCCCGGAGTCCCGATCGCGAATATGTTTCCGCGTTCCACTCGGCAGCGGTTCCGCATCCGCGTTTGTTGAAAAGTATCGCATCGGCCTCGGCTTATCGACCTCGGCCGTGTCGCATCTCTCGCTCACCGTACGTCGCGTATGACCCTTCGCCGGCTAGCGAGACGAAGTCAATGACCGTCGAAAGCCCGTGTGGACATCCGCGTCCACTCGCCCGTCGTCGATAGGGATGGCGAGAACGTGTCACGAGTAACGAGGCAAACGCGAATGCTTCTTTTTCTCGCCCGTCCGAGCTCCGGCCCGGCTCCTGCGGTGGGGAAGGGGGGAGGGCTATCAAAGTTCCTGGATACAGTTATGCCCGCGGTAGCACCTAGTTGCGCACGTACGATCTACCTGTGGGGACGACGATGCTCGCGGCATTGGCTCGAGCCTGAGAAGCGTCGAACGTGCGAGCGCCGCTGCCTCGTTACGGATATTAATCGGAAACGGGGACTCGCAGAGCTTTTCCGGCAGAACCGTGAAAACTCGACTTTTACGAGTACTCGCTCACGCTACTTGCGCTACTACCTCTGCACACGCTAATATCATCCTCTGTCTCGCTTCGCCGCTTCTCGATTGACCTATTTGCCAATGCTCGTACGATTGATAAGCCGCGTACGGCTTACGTAAATACACAATTATCATGTATCGCGCAGCGGACAGTGGATTCTCATTTCCATCCCATAAACCTAAACCTAAGCGGCGCCCGTTCCTTTCGAGAGCGAGAAGATAAAAGTACCCGCGCGTGCGCACCCCGCCTACCGCCCCCCCCCGCCCCCACCCCCACCCCCCGCGTAACCATTGTATGGATATCCGTTTGTATCAAGTGAAACCGTAGCAGCGAAGTCGCAAGCCCAACGCCAACTGCGCAGCGGGGGGATACCGCTATTCTTACGTTTTGCGTAGACCGATTCGCGAGAATCACTGCCGATTAATACCGAGGAAAATAACCATGGAGAGAGAGAGGGGGGGGKGAGGGGAGGGGAGGGGAGGAGAGGCGACGGCTCTGCCTCGCTTTTTTCTCACCGCTCGCGTGAAACCCCCGATGACGTTCCGATGACGATTTGCGCGCGTCTTGCGCAAATGATCGGGGAAACGCTGCCTGCTCCAATATGTGGAGGTCTTTCGCAATCGAAGCAGCCGTTGTAGAAAGGTTACTCGATATATAGCGCGGCTTAACGCGCTCGCACGGCGCTCGCTCTTCTCTTCGCAGGCCGGCGACTTTCCCCGTCGTGAAATTCGTATTATTTATACTCGCGCTGCGCGCGAGATCTCCGCGCGTCGAGCCGTCGTTTTCTGGATGACCCGCTTGATTCGGCATCGCAACGCGATGTCGCAATATGGATATCGATATTACGTCGGGCGATTTCAGGTCGTTCGGGTGCTCTCGGACGTTTCGTCTTTCGTCCACGAAAGCGCGAGAGCCCGCGATTGCATTTTCGATAAGTACGCGTTCGCGTCGGTCGCGATCCCACTCGCGCGAGTACGAGTGCACGCACCGCGAACTCGCGCCGCCGCGAGTGCAGCGATAACATCGCCGCGGGAGCGATCGTGTCAAATGCCGGGCGTTTACTCGAGAGGAGCTCTCGTCTTCGCCTCTTCGCCTCTTCGCCTCTTCGCGGCTTATTGCGAGGCGCTCGAGACACGGTGAAACCATGCGCCTTGTCCTACTTTGTCCGCGAATGTCCTCGCGTCAGGGAGATGGAGCAAGAAAGAGGAGAACTGAGACACGAGCGAGCATTTTGGGAGCATTTCTTTTTTTATGCGAGCCTACATTATGCACGCACATGATCGAAGATGATGCCAAAATATCGTTGCGGCTTTGTGCCGCCGTTTGCTCGTGCTTCTAGGAGCTATCATCAACCGGTATGCACCGGTCTTTGGCCTCACGTGGCCGGTCATCATCTTTGATGCCCAAATACGGCGCAGAGCAGACGAATCGCAGTGCCCTCGCAGTGACTTTAGACTTCAGATATCACCTTCAGAGTATGGCTATCTCTCGTCCCTCGGTGTCCTCTGAGGGACAACGAACGCGGAACTGGAAGCGCCGCGAGGTCGCTGTGCTTTGCCGTTGGCGAAAGGAAAACCAAGTGAACTTCACAGGCGTGCGCAACACGAAGCTACGCTTCCCTGATCTTCCTCCTCGTATAATAGCGATATGAAATATTTCAAGAGTCGCGGTCTCGCAAGTCTCAGACTCGAAATAGCGATTTGCTCGGTTCGCGTACACAGAAATTCTCCGTGCGCTCCGCGCACGAGCAAATACATGCGATACGTTGAGCAAACTTCTGAAAATAACACGCGTGAATTTCACTTGGTCGCGCAACACGAGACAAAGCGGCTGATACAACGTTGGCCGGAACCTCGCGAACGGGAGATCAATCTCTCTCTCTCTCTCTCTCTCTCTCTCTCTCTCTCTCTCTCTCTCTCTCTAAGGGCCCTCTTTTTTTCTTTTTCCCTGCAGAACGGTGATCTGTGCATATCAATCCTGCATCCACCCGTAGACGATCCTCAGAGCGGCGAATTACCCTGCGAGAGGTGGAATCCAACGCAAAATGTCAGGTGACTAGCAGCAAGAGAGAAGCGAAACTGTATCGTCGTATCCCGTAAGATTCGGAGTGACTGATCGATCGATCCTTTTCAGGACTATCTTGCTGTCGGTAATCTCGTTGCTGAACGAACCCAACACGTACAGTCCTGCCAATGTCGACGCATCTGTGATGTACAGACGTTGGCGCGACTCCAAAGGGAGAGACAAAGAATATGAAAATATCATAAGGTAAGACATCGTCGATAAAACGCCAGTGTATGACGTCATGCGGTTGCAGGGACCTTGTACGTTTCGGGATTGACACGCATCGTGACGATGCCGTACAGAAATTTGTCACATTTGCCACTATTTAGCTGATCGCTAAAATGTAAATTGTCGCGAAGCACGACGATCGTCGAGTACACCTCGAGAATGCACCTAATGTATATAACCCGCAATTTTCCTCATTCACTGATCACAGATATCCTGTGAACGCGAGCAGCGAGGTAGGTATTCTGTCGACGAATATTTCCTACTCGTTTCTTATTTAGGAAACAAGCCCAAGCTGCCAAAATGGAAGCGGAAAAGGAAGGTATCGTGGTGCCTGTGACCCTGGAAGATTACTGCATAAAGACTCGAGCAAGGCCGGCCGAACAACAGCTAGATATGACTGACTTTTATGACGATGAATACGAACTGGACGACGATGAAGACGAGCAGTTGAGTGCAACCGACTACGAGGACGGCGATGATAGTGGCAATGGGGAGTCGTGATCGATTTCTTAGAAGATAAATGCAACAAAGACCCGAATCGCTAACTATTATATATCAGTTCTGTATAGATTAATAAATTAACGAGCTTTTAAACCGGATGATCTCTCTTTATGTCGATTTATTTTTTTTTTTTATTTTTTTTTTATTTTTTTTCCGAGACGCGCCAACAAAATTCTTGAGTCGGAGCTTCTTGCGTCGGAGAAGCTTGAGAAAATACCGTGGAAAGTGGGATTTCGTAAGTCTCTCTTAAGCCATCATTGATCGCCGCCAACGCTTGTCCCGAATCAATCTCGGCTGAATGAGAGTCAATGGAAAAATCCGTCGATTATCCGTTGACGTTTGAAGAGCGTTGTGTATACTATTGCACGAATTCTTGAAAAATTCCGTGTTTACAAGCTCTTTAACTTAAGCAATATGCTACGATATGGGTATAAGTAATTTGATAGGAGCACTGTGCTTGTTGTGTTGTGACTGGCACTTCGATTTCTCAAGTACAAGAGGATCAATTGATTCGCCTTGCGGCGATTAATCTTCGATAAAAACAGCACTGCGTGTAAAGCACCGTTTACATTAGCGGCTTTACATCGAGCGACTTTACATTTAATTTCGTGCTATGTTCGAAGCTGCAAACGGCTACGTCAATTGATCCTGAACGTCTAATATTTAATATTCAGATTTGCATTAAATAACAGAAATTTACGTTGTTCTGCATAATCGATTGTGTTGTAACATCACAAACCCGTCGATGGAAAGAAAGAAAAGAAAAAAAAAACAAAAAACAAAAAACAAAAAAGAATATGAGCTGCCGAGGAGAAGACTTGTTGAAAATCCTTGATAATGAGTTTGCGCATTAAACAGTAAGATCTACGATTATTGATGTCATTAATTATAATCATTTGTATACGTACGTAGAGGTGCATATATTATGCATAGCTCAACATATGTGATTGTACTGATATTTTTGCCGTATTGCTTTGCCGGATCGTCAAACGATATCAATGATAACGGTCACTATTATTTTTTCGCAAGCTTTTTCATAACGGATCCTGAGTAATTTCCAAGTAATTTCTGTTGCAAATCTTCCAAGTTGGTTAAGAAACGGTACGGCCACTAACGACACACTCCGAGAGGACTAACTTGTCACGAGATGATACGAGAACGATACGTGCATAATGCTACTACAGCCACAAAGTTACTCTAGGTTTACCTGTAACATTTTTCTCCTCTTTTGTCTCTCTCTCTTTTTTCTTCGAGAGATATTTTTGTGTTCGATCTTGTGTTGATCATGAAGCTAAGAACGAAGCTACCCAGATAAAATCCCAATTAAAGAAGCTTTAGTGAAGCTTTCCATTTGAATGAAAAGTATATCGAATACAACTAATCGGTTCTACAGTAATATATGTGCGCATATAACTGAAATTGTAAATAATACATACGAAACTCGATTTCGACGACACGTAATAGGCGACTGGTGATGTATTCAGTTTTACTTGTTTCTTCAGTCGTTTCTTTAAAAGACCAAGATAAGGGATCCCACAGTGTTTTAAACGATAAAATATAAAGGCAAGAGGACATTCAAATTCCAATAGCATCTAAACGTATACTCTCTGCGCTTGTAATACCGTAGCTGAAGTGAATATTCCCTAGTTCCTTCGACATATTGTAAAACCTATTCTCAAATTATTTTCCTTAGCTATTTAATAATAAAATACGTGCAAAGCACTCGAGATAAATGCTGATAATTTGTATATCGGATGATGCTTTTTCTTTTCCTTTTTCTTTTTTTTTTTTTCTTTTTTTTTGTACATATATATACAACAAAAAGTTTCTTCGTACAATTATTAATAAAACTAGCATAATATTATCACATATGTTTTGTCGATAATTTAGTGAGGATAGGTAATGTTAATGTTATCAGCTAATATTAATCATTTATTATTAATTATGACCTTTTTCACATGATGATAAGCTAATGCGAAGAAATATGTGTAAATACATTTTATTATGGCAAAATATCAGGCTCTGCGTATGTTTTTACCTAGACTTTCCCACAAAACAAAGAAGAAAAACGTCCTGGCATTTATAAAAATATGCTTTATTCTTCACACAACTTTACATATACAGCAATTGCAATAGAATAATGAGATTATGAATATGATACTTCCATCGTCTTTTAAGATTCCATAATGTAACTGTAAAGCACTAGCGATTACATAGCGATTATATCGATTACATAGGATCGAAGAATATCGTGGAGGTAGTTGCAAGTTTTCGTCACGGGAGTATTATCGTTTCTTGTTCCGCGCATACACGAAGGCACGACATTGAAATCTTAAAAAAAGAAGAAGAAAAAAGACACCCACACACACACACACACACACACACAAAATAAATTATTTTTTTCTTTTTTGACAAAAAGTTACAAATTGTTTATTCTTGATGTATAATGCAATAATGCGATATAATCGCGTCGTGATAAGCGCGTGTGTCACTTAGTCGAATATCTTGTGCATTTGATATGTAATTTTTCATAAATATGGAACATGTTAATAAATACGAGAAAACAAACAAAATATAATGAGACGAAGAGAAAGAAAAAAAATACAAACAACAGCTTATCGACGATATGTGTCGATGAGGGACAACTTTCGTAAGCTCCAACTTACGACTAGCATTGCGAATTATTTATATTAAATTAATAATTAATAATTCGACTGATATCAAACCGAGTGTTTATTGTCATGTGTGATTAGGGACGGTTGTTCAATGATAACGTCGATTAGCCCAGCATTGCGAGCAGTAATACTGGTTCTCCGGCGATCCAAAGAATTGGCAGTGTTCACTGCGGCACTCCTTCACGATGCCCTACGTAAGCAGCGATTAATAGCGAAACTTTGAAAAGATTTGAATTTTTAAGTTGTCACTGTCTCTGCCAAAGTACCTTTGAATTGTCACTATTGTTCCAAGTCTCTGATTCCGCGTTAGTCGATGACGTTTGGTCGTTATAAAAAGTGGATCTGCAGAGAAAAAAAGTTAATTTCAATAATCGTGGTAAGTCGCGGAGAGAACCTCCATTTCGCCGTGTTATACCTTGAGAGATAAAGCGTATAATCTTTATTCGTATTTGTAGGTAACAGCTTGCTAACGCTGGCGTGACTTCCACGATCACTAGCAGCGTAAAACTTTGACTTTCCGGCACCATAATTCAGCTCGCTACCGGTATCGTCCACCTGATGATCTTGCAGATATCTACAAATAAATATGGCACATCTAAGCAACTTTTCACGCGCGAGTAACCGCGCGCAAGTCGATATACCTTGCGTGAGCACACTGCAGATAATTCTGTAACATTTGATCCACATATTGATGACGTCTGCTCTTTATCCTCACACACAACAAGCTTTCCGTAGATAATCCGTCATTCGACGAAGGTGGGCTCTTTGGCCTCTTGCTGGTCACGGACCACAACTTTTTACTGACGGATCTGCCAAGGGAACTGAATTGTTTCGCGACTTCCAATAGTTGCTTCGCTGTTTTCGATAGGGAACCGTCTGTATCGGATAATCTGTCGATATCCTCGGATGTGAAACTCTGATACTCGCAATCTAGATATTCCCGCAACAAAATCTCCATCTGCAACCGATGATAACAACTCAAATAACTTCGCTGAACAATTGTACGCCGACCAATCCACCAAGAACTCTGCTTTACATACGGTGTCTTGCGTGCATGTCAACAAATCGCGCGAACCGTCAACCCAATCCCAATCAGGACCAGGATCCACCGCGAACAGAACCGGTAACAGTTTGCTCGTATCTGGATCCACCAATGGTATGCTAACCCCTTCGCCGCAGGCATTACCGTAATCGTTGCATCCGTCAACCGTCACGAGCGGCGAGAAATGTGCAGAATGATATGCTAGGAGTAAGGGAGTTCTATGACAACGCGACGACGGCACTTCCAAAGGCAGATACACTCCACCGAACGGGATCGGTGCTAAGGCTACTCCGTCGGCGTCTTTCAGCATAGTTTCCGCTATAACTATTATAGGCCTTCTTAAAGCGTGGGCAAGGGTTAAAACGTGAATCTGAAAGACAAGGATAGATGGTTGAGATGTCTGAAATCAGCTACTGAAAGATACGTTAACGTCGCGGCAGCACCTCTTCGAGGCTCTGATAGGAGGTAGTCTGGTTTCTGGTCACAGGCGAGGCCATGTCCACTATACTTTGCCATTCCGACGACCATTCGGCTTCCGTGTACGACAGTCCAGCAGCTGCGTTTAAGCTCGTCTGCCTCCATTTCCATCGTCTGAAAATTGTGCTCGTGTGCGTCGGTTCGATCACGTATTGTCTTTGGGATTAACACCTTGCGTATTCCATACCTAAATAGAGCATGTCTGTATTCTCCTTTCGTCAGAGTATTATGCAACGCTTCCCTAAGAGTGAGTAATCTGTCGTGGAAGCCCCACATCCCTAACGAAGCAGCGTGCAGCAGGCAATTGCCATCACCGGATGTTGCCAGTGGCCAGAGAACTCTCGTAGTGCCATTTTTGTACCACCAGTTTAACCGGCCCGCAGCCTCCAGAGAAATTAAGCATCCGTTCTCTATCAGATCTTTTTCCAGGAATTTACGGAACGAATCTAAATTTGATCAAGTATGTTAAGTAGACGAGACACATTTTCGCGAACGGTTAAGCGCGGATAGATTAATCGGATACCTGGATACACAGACAAGTCGGGCAAGGAAAAGGTAAATTCCGGTGTATCAAGTGCTCCTAATGACGCCAGATGCGAACGGGCGTAAGAGACGATCGCGGCATTTTCAGTCGCACGGGAGATACCCCTAGCCAGTTTCTTCGTAGTGCCTCCGCTATTTTCCAGGCCGTTATCAGGGGTACTCTCGTTACTCTCGACCAGACCGTCCAAGCCATCATACATGGATACACCAACACTCATAACACGACTATAGTCTAGAAACAACGAAAAAACGTTATACTCCCAAGATGAATCATCCATCAAAATTTCGAAACACCGAGGCTCGATCTATCTATCGTGTACATAATTAGATAATTATTTGTCTTGTTGTTGTTGTTGTTGTTGTTGTTATTGCGGACAGACTGCAACGTGAGCTGCATGAGTCATGAAATTAATTCAGACTAATTGGACGATTAGGTAACGAAGCCTTTTCAGGCCGCTCTGAATATTCTGAATATTCGTCGTATATTAAATACGAAATGAATTTTGTAAACGCAAATCCTTACGATGCATCGTGCATCAACAATGAGGATCTCCGGAGGAAACGTGAGAATATCCGAATATGTCTTGGCCTTTGAAATTTTGATAGGTGGCTGATTTATCTGAACAAACATCGCGAGTCTCCGAGCTTATCGCGGTAGATCGGATCGTATCTGCGGTACGTCTATTTTTAAGTCGGTAAGAGCGACATTCCTCTCTATAGCTGTATACTGTAAGCTGTAAACAAACGCTGCAGTCGCGACGGCCACGAGAAAATGCAGCAAGGTCACGGGAGATTCGTAACTGCCCGCGATTACGCGCGAATGTCAGCCGAGTAATCGCGCGCCGCTACATGTACGTACGTGCAGATATATATGTATGTGCGAACCTACGGAAATAGGACAAGGTTCCGCGGCGACAATGCTCTTGATGAAAAACCGTCACGCACCAGATCGATCGCAATACACACACAGAGGACAAGAGCCAGAGGGAGAGGGACGGGCAACGACACACCTTCCCAGACGCGAAAAATGCGCGTACGCGACTTTCGCTCTCGTTCGATCGTCATCTGCGCGTAAATATCTGCGTAGGAGTCCGCGTACGGAACAGGCATAGGGTTCGAAACAGGGGCGGGGGGCGGGTGCGGGAGCGAGGGCGGGGACCAGGAGGGGGAGAGGGGGGAAGGAAGAGAAGAAGAGCCGAGAGAAAAAGAAGAGGAACTATCGCGAACATGGAGGGTGCGAACCTTGCAAGCCGTTAACGGATTAACTCGCGGTCACAATGCTGGAGCACGGCTGCTGATTCCTCGTTCGATGTCCCACTCGGTGTCTCGATGTCTCCGTTGCCCTTCTCATATTTCGCGAGCCAGGCGAGCCACCTGAAGTCCGCCGACTACGCACCGTTCCGTGCAAGAAAGCGAACGCGATTCAGTCCGCGCACGATCGCGGCATATAAACACAATGCGACATAACCTACAGCCCGATTTCGCAGGTAATCGCGTACGTCGGTGGCGCGAGGCCCAAACTACGGATGTACCAACGTAAAACTGTAACGGCAGCGCACGGTAATCGTGTAATGCCGCTTGACTGTACGAATCCCGCGTACAATTGTATTTTGGCGCCAATTTGCGGATTTTGGCGGTTTTTAACGAGAGGACGATAAAAGAAGGAAGAAAAAAAATGTCCACGCTGCAGCTGCGATATAAATATGCGGCATGTTGTAATAATGATAATGGGCATAATGGTTAACTCGTGGTGTTTTATCTCGCGTTTTATCTATTTTCGTACTATGTTTGGGAAAGATTATCGTAATCTTGATATTAATGATATGAGTCGAAAGCAAAGACTTATTTACGGGAGCTTGTGCAGTTTGAGGCATGCACCGTGCACTAGCGCACTCTTGAGCGTTGTGACTAAAGTAGGAACTACAAGCGAACGAATGGTAACAGATTAATAATGAATACTAATGTGATACTATTGTAACATGAATCTTGTATACCTACAAAATTTGTCAATGCTAATTGTCACGTTAAAATTAGCTCACATATGTACACTATTACTCAACATATCTGCGCAGTTGTAATTTCAAATATCTCAATATTCCGGACTGCGCATGCTCAACCAGTCACCATGATAGTTTCAAAAGTGCATCGGTCCGGAATATCATAGAGCGACCGCGCTCCGCAATTAATTATATATTTTATCCATTTAACGCGTACGAAATGCGTCAATTTACATGAGAAGCACCGAGTAAAATGACGAGCGATCATGAGAGTGTATTAATAATCGCAAGTTGGTCATTTGTGATGTGTACAAAATACAATGTGTAATCCTAAACGTACGCCAGTTCGATGATGGGTTTCAAATATCTCAATATCTCAATATTCCGAACTGCGCATGCTCAACCAGTCGCCATGACAGTTTGCGAAAAGTGCATCGATTTGGAGTAGCACGGAATGACCGCGTTCGTTTGTTTAATTGTAAATTTTATTCGTTTAACGTGTACAAAGTGCGTGGATCTATGTCGAGAGTGTGACGAGCGAAAGTGAAAGTGCGTTAATAATTGCGAGTGATCGTTGAATCGAGACATCGAGCTTCAAACGTACGGCACTCGTGCAATCTCTCGGTATGTACCACTCGTTGGATTTTAATATTAATAATTCAATAGCTCAGTGTGCGAATTGTCACAGAGCGTCTTCGAATCACGTTACGGTGACGATGTCGGCACGGCGAAAGAAGCTGCGCTTATTGATACAATTGCTTATGCTGCAATTGGTATAATCAACTCGCTTTTATGGCGCGCGTTTCGCCGAATGATTCTCTTCCTTCGCCGTGCGTCGTAAAGTTCGAATCCGCTTTCAAACGCGATGCAGTTCGCGCGAACATCAGCGCCGCCTGCGCGCTGACCAAGAAACTATCGATGCGCGTTGTGTTTTCTAAACATAATCTCATCACATGCGGTTTATCCCAACGATTTTACGTACAAGACACGTACAAGAAAGTTGAGGTAACTTTAAACGATGCTCGATAATTAAAATTAGAAAAGGATATTGAGACATTAGAGGCATTAGAGATAGCTCAAAAAATTGCGGAAATGTTGCGGACAGATTAAGATTTAAATGAGATAATTCCATTCGAAATCGCCTCGCGGTTTTCATCTTCCGAAACTGAAGAGAGAAACTAAATGATACAGACGGAAGAAAGAAAAGACAATCTCGACAATCGTTTGCGGGGAGGGTAGAGGGCACACTCCGGAATGGTAATGATAATGATAATGATAATGATAATGATAATGATAATGGGTACCGATGCAGGAGGTTGGAAAGGCGGATTATACGAGCGTTCGTTTCTTGCTCGGTTCTCTTCGGACTCGTCTTCTTCTTCTGTCTGTTTACAGTTAAGGACACGTTGCGATGCAACATGGGGATAAAATTAAGCGAGGCGGGCTTTTGTCTGCCACGGTCATTGACATGTAGCATTCGATGACTTGCGTGCACTTTTCGTCAGCCGGCGCTGAATTCCGCAATTGATTCTGCACGAATCCGAGTCCCGGCAGCGAATGACGAATGATGAATTTTTTCGTAATTTTTCCGAATGGTGAGGTTACCCGGCATGGTAACAGAGCTGAAAATATCGAAAAGGGCAGTAATGTGCGAATGTGTATTTAAGCAATAAATTTCACGCGCGACCAACAGGCGTCATTGTTTACACGTCGACGCAACACGTTTCCTTATTAACGCGCGTTAAGAACCTATTAGAAAGTCAGTTCCCCCCTTCGTTAGGACGTTTATGAGAAACTTGAAGAATTTTGCATGCGCGATCTTTTTATTTGGCACTCGCGTTCTCTTCTCTTGTACGACACGCATAGCGGCAGGAAATAATAATACGTTGCCAGCGCGCGATACTCGATATACGCGTATTTTTCTATTCCCGGCATTCCTCTTGTTGCCGAAAGGGAGAGAGAAAGAGTGAGAGCGCGAGAGAGAGAGGGAGGGGAGGGGAGGGAGGGGAAAGGGAGAGAGCAGCGGCGCTTATCCCATTTATCGCGTACACCGCGATACACGCATGCGGAATTAATACGTTCATTCACGTACGTCTCGATCACGAATACTTGGCGTTTACCGTGATTCACTTGCATCGTCAATTTAATGAAATCTCCGCCAGTAACGCCAGTGTCAACAATTTTTTGTCATTTTAACATTCCTCACCGGCGAAGAGGTTTACCTTCATTCCGCACATGCTGACGGCACGCACGTATCGTACGTACGTGCGATGGCAATCGCCATCGCGATTCTCGGAAATCCCAAAGAACGTACGCGCGCGCGCGGCAAAACGGCTATATTACGGCATTTTTCATAGTACGCGTCCGCGCGCACGTTGGAAAATGGTGCTACGAGGAATTCTCATTGAGATAAAGATACGCGCCGAGCGGTCGCGCGAGGAGGGGAGGATACGCGTATATCGAGAGTCGTTTGCTCGGCTCGGCCGAGCGGGCGGGGAGGAGAGAACTTCCTTGCGCGATTCCGCCGTGGCTTGCGTTAGCTTCTTTTTCCTCCCTTTTCTTTTTCCTCTTGTTTCTTTGTAAGGCGCTCTCAGCGCTCGGCGTGCCGCGTTACGGCGCGCCTCGCGGCCCTTACTCGGCCGCGCGTAGCGAGCACGCGCCGATCGAAATTTGACGTTTGCGGCGTTTGCCTGCTTCGGTCGGCTTCCGCGAACGGCGCCGCTGTCGGGATCGCCCGAGTCGCGCGCGCGGGCGGTCAGTCGTGAGCGCGAGTGCAGTTGGATTGGGTGTGTTGTCCGTCGTTCGTCGCTCGTACGTCGCTCGCGTCTGTCTCGGGGGGGGGTCGACCGCCGTCTTTCGCTAACGTCAAACGTCAGGCCGCGCCGCGCGATTCGTCGTGATTGAGAAGTGCCCGCGGAGATCTGTGCATTGTGCATCTGAGCGGTTCGACCGGCTGATAAAGTGTCGTCGCTTCCAGGACGAGCCGTCCCACGCAGGATAGAACCGCGCGACAGGGTTGAACCTGATCGAGGAGGCTAACAACCCCCGAGCCTCGCCGAGACGCGTCAATCTCCGTCGCTTGTGGTGAGTAATTGTCCCGCAAGTAATTCTGCCGATTTCTCACGTCTCGCGCGCGCGTCCTCCGCTCGCCGAGCTGTCATGTCGAGGTCGATCGTCGGCCTGTGCCCTTATCGAACCCTCCGCAGGGCGAAATTCGTGGGCGCGCGCACTGCGTACGATTCTTGGATCGTTATCCACGATTCCTGATCTGATCAGGATCTCATTCGCGGTTGCACTTATGCATCGCGACACCATTGAGCTAGTAGCGAGATTGATGGAATAATCGTTTGGCTTTCCCGAAAGTGTAACGCAACAACAGCGACATAACAGAGATCTTTTGAATTTTTAGAAATCCGAAACATGAGTCGCGAAACATCGTGTCATTCATCTTACCATACCTTAATACCGTTCTTCATTCAGCTTCGCGAATTAAGCTCGCTATGTGTTGCGATCCCCATCTCCTAATCTGCCATTTATTTCGTGGAAATGGAGATTTATTCGCGTGAAAATTGCAGCGTCACAGACCGCGGCTCGTCGGATGAGGAAATTCCTCGTCTTCGCGCTCCTTTTTGCATTGTAAAACGTGAATTTCTTCTCGGAGCGTGGCCGCGTTTTCTAGAAAGGTAACGCGCGCGCACACACATACTCCACCAGAGAGGCATATGCACACGCATACTCGTGCGATGTTTTTCCTGGACGCGCGTTCGACAACAGGTTTTCGCGCACGTAAGCGTCCGCATCTCTTACGTAACGCTCGTCGAAGGTTGGCCGATCGTTCAGAGTGACTCTCGGGGGAGCGAGTCCTCGCATTTAACCCCCGTCGAGAGTAATTCGCTGCTCCGCTTCGCATTGACGCTGCTCTTGAATTCCTCCGCTGGATCTTCGCAGCGCGAGACGACCGAGGTCGTCTTAAGGGTATTTCCAATAGCCTTTAAACGTCGGGATATCACCGCGAATCCAAACCGCGACGGTATGGTTGCTACAGGTTTCAGATTTCGGAACGTAACCGCGGCATGATCGCGCTCAGGCTCGTGCTCTTTCGGCGCATGGTCGAGAATGGATGCTGCACCTCCCTGGAACCTTTTCGTTTCCGATTGAAGAGTTTAAGAGTTTTCGAAGCGATGATCGGCATGGCGGCGTGCACCTCGGAAGGCGCGATTGTTTACGCATGAGAGATAACGCCGTTGCGACACGGTATACACAGTCTCCCGACAGGAACTGAGGTATCAACAAAGGCGAGCAATTCGCCGCGTTTGCAGAAACTTGCGCGAGCATCGACGTAAATAATCAATAATGATTCGTGTCGCGGCGCGTGTCGACGCGTGATTTCGCCGACGTTTCCTGATGACGGTCAAGTTATCGTGCGACACGCTAATTGGCGGCTTTGGAGAGAATACGATTCACGCCGTGCTCGGTTTCCACGTGAACGCCGTACGGGCATAACGTAAGACAGTGCAGGACTCTATTATCTCGCGGCTCCAAGGACGCGTGTTCTCTCCGAGCGAGGCATTGTTTCGCGGCCGATGTAAACAAGGATCGAAGGCGGTTCGTCGTGTCCGTTGTCTGCCTGATCGTCGCTGGCAGATTTTCAGATACAGAGAGGAGTCTCTCTGGACAGGAGATTGTCATCCGGGTGTCCCGCTGCTCCGCGGGACGATGCGCGCTTTGATATAAGCGCGGGGAATGTGTGTCGCGCGTGTGCGATAACATCGAGACGCCCTCGATGCGTTGCCCGTGTGCAAGATAGTAGAAAATTGGGGGAAATAGCCTGGCTAGCCAGCGGGATAAGATAGAATGGCCGTTGATTGCTCCTTATCTGCGCCGAGCCTCGCTCAATGATCGTCTGCCGGCGCGAGCGTTCCCGATAATTAGTATCTACGGGTTTCCGCGAGGTCCATCGCGTATCTGCAACGCGCATCGCGCGCGTGTGATGACGCGTTGACATGCCGGCTATGCGCCGTTTAAATACGTCGCGTGATAACATCGCTGATAACAACGTAGCCGATTGCGAGTATGCGAGCTTCATTGTCATTATACATTAGAGTGGCATTGAATGCGCGCGTCTAATGAATCATTTGCCGTTTCCGACTATCCGTATCTGCCGATAATCCCGAGATTGCCGCCAATCCGCTTGCTAATGCGTCCGATTTCTCGCTCATTGTTACGATATCTCTCACGCGGAAGCATTGCGGAAACATTCAACATGCATGCGAACCGTTATGCGATCTCACAACATGCATGCGATTCTCCTTTTTATCGAAGATGAAAAGTTTTGTCTCACCGACGATCTCTATTCGCTTTACGCGAATGCGCCGTGCAAGACGCATCCTCTGTCGTAATCGCATCGTCGAACGTTACCGCGAGGAATTTAAGATTTGCCTCCCAATCCTCGCGTATATATTCTCTCCGAACGAGGAGAGAAATTATGCCTCCTGCCAGGGATAAATAACGCGATTGGGTAAGCGTCCGCATCGCGTCCGAAGAAAGAAAGCTCGTTACTCGCAAGAGTACCTAATTCATGATCGACGTTTATCGCGACAGAGTACGAGCGTGAGGAGCGCGGATCGCCAGGATAATAGACAACGCGAGTGCGAGATATGTTTGAAAAGGCGTAATACGTTCGCGAAATATCGCGCCTGCAGTATCAACAATGATCCCGTTGAACGCTCGCGCGCTCAGACGTGACCCGCCGTCGTCGATAAGCAAAAACAAACGTGTTTCCACGTTTGTTGAGTTGTCGAGAGCGCGAGTTGCGCTCCTTCGGCGCCTCCGAGGCCTTTTTTGCCGTTTATCCGAAAGCCTCTCGTCGGGACGATTTTAACGGGATAGAGCCGCGGACGCTGCTGCGAAGACGCTGCTGCGAAGCGTTTTTTTTTTTTCGCATAACGCGAATTCCTCGTTGGGCTTTCCTCCTCGTGGAATCTCTTCGTTGAAACATCTTTTCTCTCCCCTCGGCCCTCCCGCCCCCCTCCCCCCTTCTGTCCGCCCTGCGATAATTATACACGTACGTCTGCTCGCTGCCGCGAGCAAATATTACGCCCGAATAATTCCCCCGCGTCGCCCGCCCCGACGAGTCAATGAGATTTCTCCTTTTTTTCTTCTTCAATCCGTAAGTTCGTTCGGATCGACACGCCGCGTCGGGTCTTTCAATGTGTCCTCGTTGGGAAAACGTCTATCCAGTAGTAGTTTGGACATCTCGAATGCGTCGGTCACGTAAAATATAAGGTCAGATGGTGCGCTTTAAGGCAACTCCTCACCGGTCGGCGTATCGAAAAGTTACGTTATTTGTAGCGGAAGATCGCGAAATTGACGAGTTCGACGTACCGGCTGCTGCTGCTCGGTCGCGCGCGTGCACCGGCGCATCCTTTGCGTCTTTTTGCAGGGTTTCATAAATATGCAAATAAAAGATCGCTCGCGGTAGATTGACTCCTTGGCGATTGATGCCGCGGCAATAGCATTACCGCGGGGATTTAAAGCTTTAATCGCGCCCGGCAGCGGTTGCTGGCGAATGCCGCGAGCCATTACGTCGCGTTCGCGCAAACGATCCGTCGATGCCACTTTGCGTCGATGAAACGTATTGCTTTAGCGCGCGCTTTCCACGCCATTCTCGCTTATCCTTGTCTGTATTCTGCTAGGAATATAGTCGTTCCCCTCCGCCTTTTCCGGCATACGCTTTCCACCCAAAATCAATATGGGCGTCGCCGCCACCACCGCCGCCACCACCGCCGCCACCACCGCCGCCACCACTGTCGACGTCGCCGGCGACGTGACCGACGCCACTCTGGCCAGGATTCGCTATCCTTTCCGCCTCCCTTCATCTCCCTTGACGAGAGCAGCGGGAACTTGCCCTGCAAGTCTCTGACGAACCGTCCTGTCGCTTTCCGACGAAAGTCACCGACGATTATTGTCCCCTTGGTCAAAGTTGTGCGATCGAATTGTACACTTTAATGATTCCGAGATCGGAGTTGGAATTTCATTCACACGCGCGAATACAATCTACACGTGCGCTTGCGATTATCGCGCGAAGATAGATATGCCATGCAGTCACTCGTTGAAACTGAACGACACCTTCTTCTTCGCTTCGCGGAATACGGAGAGTTACATACATCGCGCTTCCCTTTCTCGCGAACGTCGAATTGTACGCTTGTCGCGGGTATCGTTGGTCCATCGTGATGGATCGAGATAAAGCGATGTGAATCGCATATTAGTCGCGCGTCTTGGTTATCCTCCGGGCTTTGACGCGGAAGCCCATGCGTATTCCCCGAAAGATCGATAAAAGTCGATAGCGCGGCCCGGCGAGCCTTTTATCGCATTCAATGGCCCGTCGTCGTCTCCCCCCATTCCCCCCCCCTCCCCCACCTTCCCCCCGGTCCGTAGAGTCTATCTGGTATTCGCGGTATATGCCGCGATACGGCAGCTAACCGAGCTTTCCGATCGCACATCCCATTCGATTCGCGATCGCTGTTGCCGCCAGTCCGCTGAAATTAATTGGCCGAACAATGAGCGGCGACTCGCGTCCATCGCGCAGGGGACTTTTCGTCCAAGCGGCGAGTCGCGCGGCGTGCCGAGATCGATTCCGCGATCGATCTTCCGAGCGCAGTCTCGCTCACTCGGACAGATTTATCGCGCCGCTGTCGTTATCTCGTGGGCGCGCGTAACGATCGTATAAATATCGCGCGGCAACTTTATTCGTAATCTCTCTATTCTCGCGATCGCGTCGTCGTCATTGATTTACGCCGAGGCGGGAGGGGGGCGAGGGGGGGCGGGGGGGGGGGGGGGGGGGGGGGGGGGAGGAGTGACCCTCTCGGGGAATCGAGAGTTTATCGTTACGGCTTCGCACGGCGAGTCGTAAAGCCCGCGCGCGCTTTCGGCCGCCGCGTTTTGCGCCGATTACCCGCACTCGAATGTTATTTACACCCACTTGTCCTTGTCAAAGGCGAACGATAAAATGAGTGATTTAGAAACGCGAGTACCGCCGACAGTCTCGGTTTTCCCCTCCCATACGCTCGCTCCACTCGCTCTTCCTCCCTGTTTTTTTGGGGGGTAGGAAGCTCCGCCGATCCGTTCGCGTTCGCCAAAAGTTTACTCGCCTCGAGTTAACATTATCGTCGTTTTATGCGCGTTTCTTGCGAGCGTGCGCTCTCTCTCTCCCTCTCTCTCTCTCTCTCTCTCTCGCGAACATGCCGCGGTACCGGTATTAACGGTTATTCGTCCGGAATTCGTAACAGCCTGACACCCGGTATGTGCGCGGGTTCGCGTTAGAAAAAGGTGCACGGCTCAGCCGGTCCCGCGGTAATGTCGCGTACGCGCGATGCGGTCCAAGTGCGTTCTTGTCGTTTCGGATGCGGAGCCGCACGGTGCACATCCGGCTGGCCGCGGTCCCCGGGACAAAAACCCCGTGCAGGACAATAACCCTGAATAAATCACTGCCCCCCGATAGCCATTCGGCGCGGGCCGTGTCCCTGTTTATGCCCGGCCGCTGTTGTCTAAACAGGATCAAAACGACCGCCGCCGCTGCCATTGCGGCCTGTTCGGTCGGGAATTGGGCGCCTGGAGCGCCGTCCTGCCCGATTATTGAAAACTTGAAAGGCGATCCGATTGTCCGGGCCGGCAAATGACGCGGCTCGCTCGTAACAATCGGCCGAGAACCGGCCGCGCTCTAATTGCCGCTCTAATCGTCGGCACTCGAAGGACTCGCACGTGGCGGGAATAATTCGCGCGCCGGACGGAGCCGGCATGATTTACGCGAGAGATCGCGAAACGGCGGGATATCGTAACGTGGCGGCTGATGGCGCGTCTGATTGGCGTTGAGCGCCAAATCGGTGTGTTCCTTTCAGGAAGCCAGGAAAAGGAAAATCACGCCGAGGGGTAATTATGTTAGCCATCTCCGCGATATCCCGCGCGACTTCTCGCACGGCATAAAGCGCGCCCGTGTGCGCATCCGTCTTTCAGAGCGCGGTGGCTCGTAACAATTAATAAACATTCCACTGTTCACCAAGTGGTGTTCACCGAGACTCCGACCATCGTCGTGATTTACCGTCGTCGGGCGCGATGGGCAATTTTCCCAGCGTGCCAAAGATTTAGATGCCGTTTAAATGTAAATCTCTGGTAATCTCACGCACTTAGCGCAACGGCATTGGGAGTCCAGCAATGCTGGAACTCGGGCTTTATAGCTAATTTTGCCAGACGTGCGCCTACTGCAAACCATACCCCGAGCGAGTTAAGTTGCGGTTACGCGCCTGCGAGCTCTCCGAATCCGACGCAGAATCAGACTTTGGAATCGGACGCAGCGCCGGCGCGTTACTCACGGCGCGTGAGTAATTCTCCGCTTGCGTTCCGCGACTTCTCGAAGCCGCCGGCTTGATCCGTAAAATTCTCCGCTCGACTGCCCGTACAACATTCTCGCACGGGGATGAATTTCCCGGCGCAGCCGCGCCTTGCAATGATGCGCACGGGACTCGCAACATTGTCGCCCGTAATTGGAATATATTAATTTTTCTCGCTCGCGCGTGCAACGCGCGCATTTGCGCGCGCAACATTGAGCTCTCTCATGTGGGTGGGACCGGTTTTAAGCCGCGTTCACACGCGTGTGTCGGCCTGGACGGGCCGCCTAGTTGTAGATTGTAGGCGATCTGGCGATCGGACGACTGGAGAGATGACTTTTTCAGAACGGAGTTTCCGCACAATTTTTTCAAAAGTGCCTTGCAGTTTGGAATTCTGGCGGATCGATCGGTCGTTAGCGCAGATGAAATCGCGTAAAAACACAGGAAGGAAAATGCGCAATCAATTTTGTCTCTTTTTGCGCGCGATATACCGTGATATTCGCGCGGGGTGTGCCTGCCGTTTCCGCTTTCCACGAACGTGCGTGGAGGCAGCAGCTGTGTGTTGTGCTGTGTAAAGTACACACTGCCGGGCTGTCCCCCAGCGGATTATATTAATTAAACGTAACGCTAGAAGCTCGGGGAAATTAATCGACCCTCGTCGCTATCCCGATCTCTCTCTCGTTAATAGTGCCGTTATTCCTACTCCCCTCCCTTGCTTTTATTTCCTCATTGCTGGCTCTCCTTTTGCTCCTATCTAATCACAGGACAGAAGACAGAAGGCGAGAATGTAACGGGGGTTCCGCATAATGACCTCTCCCATGATTCCGATGACGCTCGGAGCATAAATATCAGCATAATGATCGTGTTCCGCGCGTATGCCGAATGGCGGCTGGGGATGGAAAGGAAATTGTCGGGATGGGCATATTTCGTTGAATCTCGATCGATCGAACGACTCGACGCTTCCGGTTGTCGTTGCTCCCGTATCGATACGGCGCTTTCCGTAAATGCCCGTGCGTGCCCGTGAAAGTTACGGTGACTCTGAATTCTGTGAGCCGACAGGAGGATCGCTTCCTTTCCGATTTCCATTGTTCCTTCCATCGGGGGGGAGGGAGGGAGGAGGAGGAGGAGGAGGAGGAGGTAGAGTGGCAACGGGCGAACGATCGTTCGCGGACTCGATCATCGATTCTGCCGGTTCCCATTCTGCTGTCAACCATGCCCCGCTGCCGGCATTCTCGTACGTTGAGCAACCTTCGAAAACGACGAGGCCACCCTTCCTCGGCGAGAACGCGCGCCTCGGGCGCTTTCCGCCCGAAGCTCCTTCCGCGCGGCCACTCTTCGTCTTCGCTGGCGCTTGGTCTTCGCCTCTTCCGCGCTGCGTGTCGCTTCACTTTCGTTGGCTCTCGGCTTTTACGCTCGGCAGCGCGCTTTATCTGTCGGGAATACAAAGTTAATTGGCAGGCAAAGTAGCGGGCGTGCACGCGTACGCGCGCTGGGACACTCGATGCGAGAGAATCAACAGGAAATTCCATCGGCGGCGTTTCTAAAATAAGGAGAAACGCCGTAAGAAACGCTGTCGGCGCTGGCTAAAGCGGCGAGGACCGTGTCGAGAGGAGGTTTCTTATCTTTTAGGAAAAACGCAGCGACAATAATGAGCTAACGGAGCGTGTCGAGAATGCGGATGCCCGTTCGGGATGCGTTGGACTCGGTTAAGGTTGATTTATCGTTGGGCGAGTTCTGCCAAATTGGCAGCATTCGTCCCCGCGGTTCTTCCTTGAAGGCGATCGATTGATCATTCACGTCCGCGCGCGGAATTTTAATAATTCTCCCCGCCCCGCGAATGCGCTCTTACGAGAGCGGGGAGTGTTCTCGAGGATTGGACAGTGGCGGCTGAGAAAAAAGATCGTTCACTCGTCAAATGTCTTTAGATTCCGCCTGCCTGTCGGCCAGCCTCCAATATCTGTCCTTTGATAAGCGCACGCACTATAGCGCGCTGACGTAATGGGGACGAGTTACAGCTTCCGCGGCGGTGTTCCCTACAGATCCGTTTAACATCACCGGAAGTTGTAATAATTCCGATGATGGCGCGTTCTCCCATCCTCGGCTGGCCGAGCGGGCAATTGCGAGACGTAAATGGGATCGTTGAGAGAGATATTGGGCGAAATACGCGCAAATGCAGAAATAAATGGCGACGCGAGCGATCCGATTTCCGCGAGCGCTCAGACTCTCGAGGGATGATACGGAGGGGAGAAGAGAGGAGAGATCGATACGATAGCGTTAGTCGGTATACGTTTCCGAGTTTTCCTTTGATTTTCGACGCGTCTCTCGGGTATTTCGCAGGCGCGATCCGGAGGATTCCTTTATCCTCGCACGCGCGACAATCACGTCGGCGGACTCGATAAGTGGCGGATGTTAGATATAAGCAGACTCTATCACGATCAATGATGTTTTATATCATGCCGATCCACATTCTCACCGCACTTGAGCGATAAACGTGCCCGTTTGACACCGATACTTAATAAATTGCGCACATCCGACGCGCGCGTGAGATCGGCGAGATGCGATCGACGTAGCGAGACTTTCAACTAAATTCCTCACTTTCTCAGTGAAAAATGGAACGCCAACCAAAAATGGTGCTCGCTCCTCGAGACGTCGAGCGGAGATAGATTCGTGTAATAAACGTGTAATGTAGGTCGTGTTATCGATTGCCCGTTCAACGTGTCTATTAATAGACATCTCGCAGAATGGGACGCGAGAATTATCGATCGGCGGCACTCGATAAAAGTTGGCCTTCTTATTTCGCGACGTGTCCTCCAGCGGTATATCCAGCGTTGCTTTTACGATCTCTCCAACTACGAATCCAATCCTTCCGTTTCGTCAGGATCGGTCACGACGCCGCAACAGTGGAATTTGGAAGATGCTTCTCATTCGCTTTCCTTCGGCCGGCAAATCTCCACGCAAAATCGCCGATCGACTCGCTCGCTCGCGAGACAGACTCGCGAGTTTTCCGCCTGCAACCTGCACGCGTAAACGGGTTGCATCGTTCATCGTCCATTTTACAGAAGCGAAATGCAACGGGCAGATGCGTCAAATGCGTGTACGCATCCGCCCGTCCGTTCTGTCATTATACTATCAGACGATGCAATTGCCAATTGGCAGCGCCGGGAGCGAATTTTCTCGACGCGCGCGGCGTCCCTTCGCGCGCGTCCACGTTTCTTTCTCTTCTTACTTTTTTTCCTTTTCTTTTCTCGAAACGTCGATCTGGTCTGACGCCTTTCACAGAATTACGGGGAGGAACTCGTTCTGTGAATATGATAAAAGGTGGACTTTCCTTTCCTCTCTTTCTCTCTCTCTCTCTCTCTCTCTCTCTCTCTCTCTCTCTCTCTCTCTCTCTCTCT
>JAHMML010000026.1:1121337-1132532 GCA_020341155.1 Eciton burchellii | reverse complement strand
TCTCTCTCTCTCTCTCTCTCTCTCTCTCTCTCTCTCTCTCTCTCTCTCTCTCTCTCTCATCACACGGGGAGACTTATTACACATCTGTACTTTAGGCTGTACTTGTATGCAGGACGGTGAAATCAATGCTAATGCCTCTCGCGTTAACGTGCTTTTATTTGAAGACCCGTTACTACTTGCAAATCAACGGCAATCGTTTCGTTGGTCATCGATACGAGGAAATTGCAGCCGTTTCCCACATGAGAGAAGCCCGAGTTTCGAACGCGAGATCCCAGACGCAAGTTGGAAACATCGTCGGGTACCCGTCTGCCTCCCCCCTCCTCCTGCCTCCACCCTCCTGCATCCTCTCCTCCCCGTCGCGGAGATCACAGATGTTTGATTCCCGCCGTCTTTTGTCACTGCAGACGTCGAACAAGTTGCGTAACGCCGTCGCCGTCTATTTGTAGTCTTCCGATCTTCGGTGCTAACTCGCGTCGGGTCGTTCGTTGCTATCGACCGCTCGCCGTCGCTCGAGCCTCGCCGCGCGCATGCGCGCGCGTGTGCCGATATTTACGCTCGCGAGTGCGCTCGGCCGGCACCACGTGCGCGCGGACGTGTATTGCGAAGCTCTCGGGACCGCCTTCGCGAGGACGAAAAACGCGATGGGGGAGCGGGAGGGGGCGGGGGGAGTTTAGGTGCGAGGGTGCACTTTGAGTGGCGAGCCGTGAGAGGAGGGGGGGAGGGAGGGGCAAGGCGGGGATGTCATCGATCGGGGGGACCGCGTCAGAGAGAATTAAGGGCGCGCGTGCATGCAACGACGAGCAAAACACGAGAGGTGCTTGCCCTATCTACCCATCTACGTATCTACTCACTCACCCCCCCCCCCCTCCTCCTCCTCCTCCTCCTCCCGTGATTCTCATTCGCGACAGTGGGGAGTCGCGCCACGGATTCGGACGACTTCTCTCGCACCGTTCGATCGTTGCAAGACGATTACGACGATCGGAGGCGCAACACGCCTCCCGCGGAAGCGATGCGATCGAACTGTTTGCTTCTTACGGTACGGGAAATTGGATCCGACAATATGCCGGTCCCTGAAACGCTCGCTCGCTCGCTCGGACGGGCGGGCCGGTCTCTTACCGGGTTTGTTTCCACGACGAAGCAAATTACGTTGAAGCCGCGTCCGTTTAATCCGGTCGATCGAAACGTTTACGCGCCTCCTCTGCGGTTTCCATCGAAAAGTAATCGCCCTATTACTCGGTGAATGCACGGCGGAGATCCGCGGCGGCCACGGGGAATCCCGTCGACATCATTCGGAGCGTGTTCGTTACGGGAGAAAAATCAATGCCTCCGCGTCAGGAGGAGCGTAGCGCGTCATAATTATCGTTTCCCTCGCGGATGCACGCGGATCCTTCCGGCTATTCCCTCGCGAGTTCCGTTCGCGTGATGCTCGACGATCGCGTTCATTCACACTTTCCGCCGTGAGTCGCGCGCAACGCGCGAGCGTCTCGCCTCTTCCTTTTTCTAATTAGCGCGGATGGGAAAAGAGGCTTGCAAATCGCGCCGAGGGACGCGTCGCGCGTTACGCGCCGACGTTACGCAAGCGAGAGAATGAACGCCGGCACGTTTTATCGCTCTGCCGAGCAGCGTGCCGTAACTGCGAATTAATACCGTTCGCGGTCGATCACGATTCTCCGCGTCGGCTATCGCGCTAATTACGCGAAGCCGAGCAAGTTCACGGTAACGTAACGCGAGAAGGTTACTGTTACTTTTCCCGCTCTACCGTCCCTGCGCCTCTTCCTTTCCTCGACGGCCTCTTTGTCCTCCTCTCCTCTCATCCCTTTGACGGAACGCTCCGCGAGGATGGAGAAGGAAGAGTCGGCCCTCGCGCTGACATTCGGATCACTCGCCTATACGTAACAGAACGGTCTGCTCTCTTCCTCTTGTTCCTCCTCTTCTCTGTCGGTTGGACTCGCCGCTGCGACAGAGAGAGGAGAACAGCAGCAGCGGCGGTGGCGGCGGCGGCCGCGGCGGCGGCAGAAACATCGACTCTTCTGGGTTGCAGGAGTTGCGGTACTGGTCTAAGGGAATTACCGTTAGAAGAGCTGCACTCGCCTTACGTACTTCCTAGACTCCATGTTACACATATATACTCGCGCCTCTCCCTGCTCCTTCTGCACGGATTCTCTCTCTCTCTCTCTCTCTCTCTCTCTCTCTCTCTCTCTCTCTCTCTCCCTGTGTGTGTTCCGCGCGCGCGCGCTTGCGCACAGGCACACGTACACGGCCGTGCGCGCGCGTCGGTATGGCAGCGATTACCCTCCCCCCGCATCTGTGCGTACGTGCGTGTGCGCGCGCGCGCGCGKGTGTGTGTGTGTGTGCGCGCGCGCGCGCGCCTCCAGTTCCCGGCTGGGACGGTTTGCTCTTCTCTATTTGCTCGCTTTTGTCGGTGGAACTGGTAGCCGCTACGGACGGACGCTGCGGACATTCAATCTATTCGGACACTCGATCATCTTGCCGATCGTCGGCGTCGTACGGTCGAGTGCGTCCAGCTAAACTTGGGTGTTTCTGTGTCAAATCCGCGCCGCGGTCGTCCCTGCCCTCCCTGCCGTCTCTGCCGTCCCTGCCACTGCCGCCACTGCCACTGCCGCCGCCGCTGCAGCGCGGATGCGAGCTCGCGGCGAGATCGCTATGCAGAGTTCAGCGAACTGCACCGCGCGCAATATTGTTGCGAGCTATCTTACTATTCGCGGCGGGGGGAATGCGGAGTAAGTTGTATTACGCGGAAAAATTATCCGCGACCTGCGGATGATGGACGCGCGAGCGCGAATATTCACGGACCGTTGCAACGTCTTCTTTCTTCTGCTTGCCTGTTTTCCCCTTTCTTCCTTGCTCGCGCTGGGGCTCGCGCGATCCGAGTCGATGCCGAGGATTCGTAGGATTCCGCGCGGGAATAGAGGATTGCGTTAGGAAACCGCGCGCTGCATCCCCGACGCTGAATACGACGCTCTCGTAATTCTTGCCTCTCTTATCGCGAATCTCAAGTGAATACGAGTTCGCGGTTACCGGTTACCCGGCCGTTCGCCAGCATTGTTAGGTCCCGAGTCCGAAGTCGGGAAGAGATCAAACACGCAAGTCGGGAAGACTTGCTCGAAATATGGAGCAAACGATCGCCCGCCCGCTCGCTCGCGGGAAATGATCCCCGCATGACGGGATTAATCGCGCGGGCACGCGGGAACAAAGGTAAATAAAAGGTCGTTGCGGTGCCGCGATGGTGCTTCTCGCGTCGCGATATTCCCACTTTGGTCCCGCGTTCCGCCACACATTGTGCACGTCTGCTTGGAGTGCCTCCTTCTTCTCCTTCTCCTCCTCCTCCTCCTCCTCCTCCTCCTCCTCCTCCTCTCCTTCTTACCTCCTTCCCCGCGTCCCCGCGTCCCCGCGTCCCTGAACCTCACACTTGGCCACTCGGTCATTGTTCGGCTCACAATGAACTGTTTCGATATATACCCTGTGCGCACTTAAGTGCCCGCACACATGCGCACGCACACAGGGGCGCACCGCCGGCAGCGCACTTTCTCCGTGCATGTGTGCGCGCGCGCTCGCGAGCGCGCGCCATCGACGGAGAAAGAGAGGAGAGGCTGACGCGAGGGCCTGTGCATTACCTTCCGTTGGTCGGCGCTTTTAATTAGTAAAGCCGTGCCTCCTACAACCGGCGGAGTCGAAATCGATGTCGTCTGCAGGGCTAAGCGCTGCCTTGCAGGACGAACTTGCACTACCATGCAGGAAAGAGAGAGAGAGAGAGAGAGAGAGAGAGAGAGAGAGAGAGAGAGAGAGAGAGGGGGGGGAGGGGAATATCGCGAAGAAACGATCCCCGATTGTTCCGCGGCGCGTGCGCGCGCGCGATCTCGTTAATTCGCGGCGCGACCGCGGAACTAATGGACCCCTCCCCCTCCCCTCCCCTCACCCCGCACCCTCCGCCGCGGTGGGCGATCGGATTAGCGACCGTTTCCGCGATCGCTTCGTTCGTCATTGTCATTGCTCATCCGCGAGGCGATCCTCCGCGTCGATTAATCCGCGTTCGATTTCGTTCGATTTCGTTTTGCCGAAGCGGAGTCGCGCGTTTGCGGTCCACAGGAAGAGGAGGACTCTCTGGGAGCTCAGGAGTCGATTCCGACGAAAGTCGACCCGATCTCTGATTTTACAGCGGCGTTCCGCGAGCGGCTGCTCCCTCGCGGCGCGCTTACTTTCATTATTCTCGAGTTATTGCCTTCGCGAGTGACGAATGTAAAATTGCCTCGCCCCGATTCGTTCGCTCATTCTCGTAGGCTGTCGATACACGTGCTTACGCTCGTTTTGCCAATTGGCTTTAGTTGAAGTTAAAGTGTAGACCAAAAATCTTGACCTCCTTTATGAAGAGTTGATGGAATCGATAGGCCGAGGCAACGGCTGTAATCTCTCTTGCGATAACGGCACTTGTGTCTCAATGTGTCTCTCTTAACACAGCTCGATATTTATGTGTCTTATCAAGCGAGCGGCTTTGTAACGCGTATCAGCCTCCCTGGAGACGGTATATCAGGTGTGTAGGGGACGACGGGAACTTTACGGACGCGTCATCTTTGATCCCGTTCGAGGAAACTCGGCATTTCAATCGGCATTTTAATCGGGGATTATATTCGCGGCCGGCAGCCGCAAGCGATTTATCGAGGAAACTCGGGAAGGGAATTACGCGGCGCAAACGTGCTCGGATTGAAATCTCGCGGGAAATTGAAGAGTCGATTACAGAATTGAGAGGCGCGTACAAGGCCCGGGGATCATTGGGGTCATCGAGCCCATTCTGGAAATTCGTAGCCGTCTCGCTACTTTCATTCGTCTCCGGCCAAGCGTAAACCGCACGTCGAATTAACGTACGGTCGTGGCTGACCGTTACGTTAACGCAACGAATCGACCGTATTGAGGGAAAGATCTTGGCCTGACCCTGACTTAACGGAAGGCACGCTCGGGCTATCCGCGAGCATCGAAAGCACGTGTAATTCCTCTCGATCATGTAAAGCGCGAAGAGCGAAGAGAGAAGTGAGAAGTGCAGCCGCGGAATGGAGCGCGCGAGATCGACGCTCGGCGTGCAAGAAACGTGCGTGAATGACTCGCTCGCTGGTCCCGATCTCGCAACGTCCGCGATATGAATTAACGAGCGTTAAACGGGTCGATTTCCAGCTCCGCGTTCTGCCGTCCGATGCGAACGCGCGCTTTTCTGGGACGCCGCTCGACGCCGTTTTGCGAGCGTTAACCGACAAAGCCGCCCCGCCCGGGACGAAATCGTCGTCACGCTCGCGGACCGCGCTCGTGACCGCGCGAGCCGGATTAGTTAGCGCGCGAGGGCTAATTATCGCCGCTACGTTTCGCGTTTCGCGTTTCGCGAAAGTGTCGGCGCGTCCGCGCGGAATTTCTCGGCGCGCTGAGAGAAAACGTCGCTTAACGGAGCGCGGGACGCATCCGCGTGTGGTTTTATGCGCGCCTCGCGTGCGGAGCCCGCGATCGCGATCTTATTATGCGAGAATGTGGAATTTCAGATCATGGTTTAGTTTAGTCTTGATCGGCCGCAATTATCATAATCTAGATTGCTAGCACGGACGAAAGAAGAGTCGCGCCCGGCTCGCGAGATACGTCTCCATACGAGCGCATTTGAAATTGTAATTAAACTGCGCTTAAGGATGGCGAGATTTTAATCATGCTTTAGCCTTTACGCGCGGCGGCGCGTTGAAAAATGCTCGTCCCGAAATGCCATGCCAATCGCGCCAACGTCTGAGCCGAGCCAACGTTGAGCAGATCCGAAATTATTCCTATAATTCATAATCGATTATAAATTACGCACGCTAGCTAGCTACGCTTAAGCGTAATTATTATACCGCGAGCATTATAATATTCCGAGCTTTCGCGGAATCGCGCAAAAAAGTGCCAAAGAAATCGGCGAGAGGCCGATTATCCGTCTCCGTCGTCGTCGATCACGCGTTAAAATGTCAAACGCGAATTCCGTAACGGCAAACGGGACTCGTAATGACCGCATAGTTAGCATCGCGAAACTTTGTGCGGCCACGTGCTCGTTAGGAGCTCACACAGGCGCGCATACGTGCGCGTGTTACACGAGAGCACGAGCATCGCACCCTTATTACACGAACATCATAACTGGAAATGGATATATACGCTTATCCCACCGACACGGACGCACCGACACCTACAAACGCCCGCGAGTCGGTGGCTGACCACGAGAGCGCGTATTACTCGTTTGTAATTACGTGTACATTCTATAATTCATGCGCGCTACGAGGCGATCGTTACCGCACGGCCCCTTATCTCTCGGATAAATCGTCTTGGGGGATGCATGAAACGTCTCATTTTCGGCTGTTATTTAATTATCGGTTACGCACGAATCAATTAGTCACCAGGGGCGGCTATTCTTTCCTCTCAACTCATCGGCGGGCATGCCCGCGCGTTCCTCGCGTTATTAAGATGCATCTTGCGATCTGTTGTTCGGTCGGATGACAGACCAACGGATTGTCCGTCATCTATCTCGATCGCGATTCCGCGAGAGCGCGCGGCCGCGGCGGTCCTGAGAATCAGAGAAACGCCGTGCGAAACCACGCGCGATCTTACGCGATCGATGAACAGGAGTGAAAACACGAGAACGCTGCTGTAAACTTCACATGGCGCGCTCACGCGTGCATGCATTGCGCGTGTATCCACCGCGCGGGTGCCACGCCCCGCGTTACGGGAGGCTCGCAGCCTATGGGGGGTTGCGGCGGTTATCATCGCATAACGCGCGCACTTTGTAACGCGACGGAGCGACGCCGGGCGCGTATCTCGTTTGTAATTAGCGCCCGGAACACGTCGGCCGGATCGCGCGCGCGTGGGTGTGCGCACGCGCACGCGCCTGCGCGTCGCCCTGCCTTGCCTTGCTGACGTACGTGCACGCGTGTGCTCAGCGTTGCTGCGCGTAATGCGGTAACGTTTGCGCGCTCGGCTGCGATCAAGCGACCGTGCTGTTCTCACGTGCGGTTCTGTCCTCCCCCTCTCTCTCTCTCTCTCTCTCTCTCTCTCTCTCTCTCTCTCTCTCTCTCTCTCTCTCTCTCTTTCTTTTCTTCTTGGCGCGATATTTCGCGCGATCGGCGATCGAGCAACGGATGACGCGCGATAATCGCTCTCTCGAAGGCGCTTTCAATTCAATTTCTCGAGCTTTCTCGCGAAGATTTACGTTCGCGTAACTTTGGCCCCGCCGCCCTCGAGCATCAAGCCGATCCTCGTGACTTCCGTTGCGCGGGATACGTCCGGGAAGCAGCGGGATCGATGCTCGAATAAAGTGCTGGCGCAAAAATTGCTCCAACATGGACGCATTATCGCGGACAGTTTATCGCATCTCCTCCTCCTTTCGTTGAGATCATCTTGGAAGGATTTCACTCGAGCCTTGGCCGCTGAGGCAAATATTCTAAGCGCAAATATTTTCTCATCTTTGTCGCCCTGGCCGAACCGCTGCGGGTTCCCCTTCTGTCGACGTTAGACTAAACGTGCTTACGTTCGCTGCTTGGAAGAATATCGGGTTTCGTTCTCGCTCCTCCTCGTCTTTTTTTCGTCGTTTCTTCTTCTATCTACGATCGCACGACGTATAAAGGCCGACGTGGACGACGTGGCGATGTCAAGGTGACTTGGTCGTCCACAACGACGCGTTCGCTCGCCACTTTGAGATACCTGCCGAAAGCTGAGGTATCATCGCGGATAAATCCCCGTGATGGCACCCGAGTCGAACAAGAAGATCAAACAACAGAGAGCTCAAAGTAGAGCTCGTGCTGGCGTGAAGCTCGGCTCCGACGAGCGCGGCTCGGACATTGTTGTAAATGGACCTTAAGACACGTTGTCACACTATATCCTTATCGAATCGAAGCTGCTGACTGCGCCGTGGACGGCGATAACGGCGATGTTGACGGTTGCGGCCTGAAACCAAAGACGATCTCTAAAAGCGATTCAGCGCGAATGAAAATTACCGAGTGCACTATTGCCGAGACCTCAGTTGGTCTCTTCGTCTCGAGCGAGGTGGTTCGTCGTTCTTCAGGTACCTCTCGTCGCCCCGACGCGGTTCCGCGACGGCGATCATCTCACTCGCGCACACACGCACCTGCCTCGTCGAGCAGCCGCCTCCTCCCTGGATTAATCCGTGATTAACCGTAGATAGGATTCATCGAGGATTCTCAGGTATCCGCTTTTCCAACCCCCTCGGAGAGGGGACGTTAGAGGGCGCAGTCCGCTGATTACTAATACCATTTTCTTTCTTCCTCATTGATCGTCGACAGGCTCGCGTTCCCGGCAACGACCGGCCCCCGAAACCGCCGATGAAACGCCAAAGTGTCGATTCTGTGGTTTCCGTGGAAGTGTCGTGCCGTGCAATTCCCTCCTCTTCGCCGCCCCGTCCTCCCCCCCCCCACTCTCCCCCCTCCCGACGGGCGGCCTCCTCGTCGGTGGCGAAGTCAGTCAGTGCGATCGATCGAGCTTGCGACAAAAGGGGGGAACGTCGTTTGTCACTACGGCGAAATTGGAGGTATTTGCGATTCATCGGCGCGGATTCACGAGGCCATCTCGAGGAGCGTGCTATTTCGGTAAACTGGAAAAGCGCACGAGGTATTTCAAGGTATATACGAATGAATCGATGCATAGCAATTTATCAGTTGACAGCCATTCGCCTCATCACCATTCCTGAGAGAACGCTCTCGATCGTTCATCCTGCTCGCGCTCTGTCTGCCGCATCTCTCTGCTATTCTCGCACTCGCACTCGGATATTAATGCTGAAGCTATCTTGACTTGACGGGTCTCTGCAAATAATGCTTCCGATAGCTCTCTCTGGCTCCCCGGCTTTCGTCAGCGCATTTTGTCAGAATCGCTCGCGATCGGTCTCGGACGCTCGCATGGATCTGTAAAATTAACGAGGCATCGCGGGATAATTAGTTGTCGAGATTCATCAGCCGCGGCGGGGTCCCCTCCCCGAGAGAGCCAGGGGCGATAATTGCCTTGATAAGTAATCCGCGCGCCACGTGTGTTTGTATTCCATTAAAATTCTTACGCGGCCGAGCAAGACAAAAACCGGCTAACCGGTTTGCGCTTTTGCCTACAGATAACAACGAGCGTAATTTCCCTTTTACGGCGCGAGCGCCGGGGCTTTTCCTTTTTCGTTATTAAAAAGGACGTCGCAATTGATATCGCGATCGATAAAGACGAAGAAAGCAGCGCAGGGTGGTCGCCGAGCGAATCGTCCGCATCTCAACGCTGCGGGTTAGTAATACGCGCGTTCGGCCATATTTAATGGCGATAACGGCTCCGCTAACTACCGATCCGCCGATCCCGGCTTCCTCCGGCCAGCGGCCGATCGAGTGATCCGTGGATCGAATCGTGCGCAGTCGCGCGCCGCGATCGACCACGTCCGCTTTCACGTTCCGAGAGATCTCGAAACGTCCCGTCCTTCTGCTTACGTACCTTCCGTCTGCTCTCTCGAAGAATTCGACGAGCGGAGGAGAATTCGCTCTCCTTGTCGCGCGACGTCTTCTGGGTTAAGGCGAGAGTTGGAATCGCGAGGGATATCGCGAGCCGCGCGCAAACGTGTCGAAAAAGCGCAGAGTCGCCGAGCGAAACAATGTTCGCTGACAAATGTAGATTCCTCGCCTCTCTCGAATCGATCGCCGATCTCGCCATTTCACCGATTGCTCGATTGCTCGGTCGGTGTCGCTTCGCTCGTATCGCTACCGCGGCGGGAATCTCTTCTCTTTATTATCGGCGCATCGCGGCGGGCGTTTACGAGCGGCATTTTCATTTTCGGCGCCATCGAGCCAGCGAGCGCTCTATCAAATAAATCATCCTCGTTACATCATCGTCTTCGACACGCAGGTGATGTGGGTTAACGCGATGCATCCAAGCTCGTTCGCATATTTATCGACACGCCGAGCCGAGCATACGTGACGCGTATTTTCTCGCTCGCTTACGCGAGCGATACTTTTACGACTGCGTGTTACGTGCACGATAGGAGATGGCCTTATCTACGATTGTACGAGCGCGCCGCTCAGAAAGGAAATTGCATCACGCGCATGCGCACGCGCGAAGGCCGGCCGTCTCTCTCATCGAATTTCCGCGAATTCCGCGACTCAAAAAAAAAAAACGGCGCCTCGAAATCGCTCGAATCGAATCTCGTCCGTTCGGTTTCTTCCGTCTCGAGATTACTCTTCCTCTCGCGATACTCTGTCGATTTACGATCGCCGAGATCGGCAGTTCCAAGCGGCACCGCTCGCGATTTTCATCGAAAGGAAAGCGACCACTCCGACGACTCCTTCGCCGGCCTGACGGTCCTTTCTCCACCGGGAGAGAAAAAGGGAAAGGTCGATCGATGTTTTATGAAAATTCGCTCTCTCTCTCTTTCTCTCCGCGTCCGCCGATGGTCGGACTCGATCTCGATGACGGTCGCCGGTTAACGGGAGGATGGTCATGAATTTTACGGCTCTTCTCGTGAAAGGAAACTCCGGGCATCTCTCTCTCTCTCTCTCTCTCTCTCMCTCTYCCCMCCCGCTCCCGCCTCGGTTTCCATCGATGCGCCGCACCAAAGTCCCTTAAGCGCATACGAATGACCTCGCCTATGCATATTCATGGCCTTTCCTTCCCTTTCCTGAGCGTCGATCTACCGGCGTCGTGGCTACCGATGCTCGAAATAATTACTTTGTCCAGCGGCGCGCGGGATTCTGCTCGTCAACGTGATCGCAATGCGAGATGATGATGCCTCCCGACGCGGCGTATCCTTAACGCGCACGTTCATCTCTTAACGCGCGCGCCTCGGACTGTAAAACACGCGGACGGCGAGAACGCTTCGTCGACCAACGTGTCCCACGTGACCGCGAAGGCCGACGGTCTTATCTCGCGGACGGATTATTATTTCCCACTTTGTCGCTTGCGTTTCGTCCGCGTATCACCGCGATAGCGAGACCGCGAACGAAACAGCGTCGTCGCTCGCGAGCGTTATTGGGTCACGCGAGTGAGTCGTCGCACTCGAAAGCGCACGGATATTAAGGGCTACGGATAAACGCGACGCGTTCTCCGTATCCCCCCCGCTCTCTCTCTCTCTCTCTCTCTCTCTCTCTCTCTCTCTCTCTCTCTCTCTCTCTCTCTCTCTCTCTCTCTCTCTCTCTCTCTCTCTCTCTCTCTCT
>JAHMML010000026.1:1091088-1120442 GCA_020341155.1 Eciton burchellii | reverse complement strand
CTCTCTCTCTCTCTCTCTCTCTCTCTCTCTCTCTCTCTCTCTCTCTCTCTCTCTCTCAATCCCTGGCGATCGACGGAGCTCACGCGCGCGCGCGCGCGCGTTTGCATACCAGGCCACAAGTACCGGCCACGCTTATTGCCGGCGATTGCACGTTGCCTCTCGTTGCATCTCTCGGCATGGCGCAGCGCGTGCAACGACCGCGCACGGCTCTGCGAGAGTCTAATTAGTCGCACTTTCGAATTCCGTCGATTATGCGTTTTCCCGTGACCCGGCCGTGTCGTTCGCTCGTCCGCTCGCTCGCATTACGCAGCCTTGTAACGTTCTCCCGCGCGTTACTTCATCGCGAGACGAACGGGAGACTGATCGGCGTCGTAAGAATCGAAGGCGAAGTTCACCGCTCGCAGGCTCGACGCTCGGGCGCGCCTAGCATTTTATCCACGTGTGTTACGTAAGGCGCGGCCTCTCAAAAGTAGAAGCCTTCGATGAGGTAACTCGCGCGACTCTCGTCCGTCCCATCCGCTGAATTCATCTCGAAGGTACTGCGCGACGCTTTTCCTTCCTCTCCGCCTCGAATCTTCTCCTTTTCTCTTCCCCTTTACCTTTATTCCTCCTCCTCTCGTGGCTTTCGCCACGCGCCACGATTAGGGCGCGCAGCGCGAACCTTACTCGCCTGCTTCCGCTTTTTCTCGCGACTTGATGATCGCCGATGTGCCGATCGTCGCCGAAACGGAACGCATCGGAAGTATCTTTGTCCGCTTTTGTTATCCGTTGTTCTGTTATCGTTCCTCGTCCTGCCAGAGCAGTCTCTCTCTCTCTCTCTCTCTCTCTCTCTCTCTCTCTCTCTCTCTCTCTCTCTCTCTCTCTCTCTCTCTCTCTGTCTGTCTGTCTGTCTTTTCCTCTACACGCTTCTCCGGCATGAATTTTCCTGCTGATGGTATCGCATGAAAATATTTGTAGTCTCATGACATGTATTGTAAGAGTGGAAGGCGCGCATTTGGAGAACGGCTCTCAATACACGCTGTATTGTTTTTCATTTCATTCGGAGCTGAACGGAGCGGATGGAGGTGCGTCCCAGGTGTGCGGCCCGATCGGGGTATTCCCGCTGCCGAGATATTTTTTTTTCGACGTAGGAATCACCGCGACGGTGCATGTCACCTGTTTTATCGAGCAACGTCCAGGCGCGCGCGAAGGTTTCCTCCTCCGGCCTCGGGGAGGAATCCCTCGTTGTTTCGACGTTCCTGGCCTGGTGTGATGTGCCGTAGTGGTTTCTCCTGCGTCGTCTATCCGCCATTCGTCACGATACGAGAGAAAGAAATTCTCCGTGAAGAACGCAGTCGCATATCGTGAAGGTGTAATGCGCCGGGTCTCTGCCGAAGGCGGCCGTTGAAAGGCGCGCCTTTGTTGACAGCGTTAGTTAATAATCCATTCTGCATTCGAGGAATAAAGCCGAGCACGTTGGACGAGCGCGTTGATCTCGTCGAGATGAGTTGCGTCACATCTTCCGTTGATGCCGATACACTTGTACAGCACTCTGGAACAGCAGCATACTCTGTATACCGATCTGTGTATTAGCTCTGATGGAAAGCGACCTTTCCCCCCGGTCCGCCGACCGGGACGGATTGTTTCCGTCCGACATTGTAACCTGTGTGGTGTTTACCGGACCGTCTGTCGACCGATTAATCGTTAAGAAGCCGGCTATCGGCTTCGCATCGCTTAGGCATCGCTGTATGTAATACATAACCGATATCGCGATATGATGTAAGAGAGCGTCCCGCATTTTGTATCCATCCGCTGCGCTAATAAAATTGTTAATCCGACAGCGCACATCCGCATGAATGATTGTAATAATCTTATCAGCCATGACCGAACGTAATACAGCGACTGATTAAATCGCTCGGACTCGGGCGGGCTTGAATAAACCCGTCTCGAGCGTGGAATCCGCTTATGTCTCATTTCGTCCTGCTTTCGTCCGCGTCCCCCTCGTTTATTTCTCGGGGATGCCAATAGCCGCAGCAGCGGCAGCGGCGGCGGCGGCGGCGGCGGCGGCGGCGGCGGCGGCTCGCGTGACTTCCGGCGCGTGTACCCGATCGTGTAATCCGCGAAAGATAATTAACACGCGTTCGTTACGCCTCTTCTCCTCTCCTCCGTTTCTCTTTCTCTCGCGCGATTCGCGCCGTCAGAGAAGCGCCCGCGTGCGCTTTCGTTCCGTTTGCCGCGTAATAAATGATCATACGGAACCGCGTGCTTTTCCGATATAGTAGCCCCTTTCGCCGATACGCACGCATACGTGCGTAATAACGCGGCATCGTTGCCCGGGATTTTTCGATTATCCCCGATCGCGAGGTAGGACGAGTTTATTAATGGCACGGTTGCGCGGTACTTTTCCTTTTGTTATCGTTGATTAATGACCGGAGAACCGGAGGAAAAAAAAGAGACACAGTTTACTTGTCAAGGGTGTACGTTGCGTGTGCCGTACGTTGCGAGAGACAATACGTTTGAAAAACGGATAAGCGCGCAACGCACGCTTAATGAATTATGCCGTTATTATACGCGAGGATAGAGAGGAGAGATCCTGTAAGAGAGTTCTTGTAACGCAAACTGTCGAGATATCTCAGGATATCTAATTGAGATGATTTATCACGCGTAACGCGTGTTGGAGCGCCACGTAATGAAATAAGACACAAACTTGACGATGTCGAAAACATCATGGTCAAGGCCGTCGCGTATCGAGGAAAATCGATATCCCGTGTATTAGGTATCCGCGATATCGGATACTCGCTGTCGAGTATAGAAATAGCCGAGAGTTGAAATTACGTCTAATTACTTTCACTCGCGGCTACAAAAACGGCCCCTTGAATTATCTCGGTTGTTCGCTGTTGAAACGCGGCCGGAAACTCGCGGCTTATCGACGAAAGTTGCTCATCAGCGAACAATTGGCGTTCGCCAATTTCAAGCAGGCCGACATTATTAGATACGCTTGACGGTCGCCTAATTATGAACGCGCTAACGATAAATGAACTATATTATTTTCTAATGCGTCAGCGTTGCTGTCGGCGTTCAATTTTAAGCATTGGAAATTCATGACGCGGTAAGTATCATCTCGCTGCCCGACGATGCTTGCTGGATTTTCTTTCGCGAAATTTTAATCAAACTCGCTGGACGAGACCAAAAGCGTGGACACTGTCGATCCCGGTGAGTCGAATTTTATCATAATGGTAATTCTCGTTAGCTGAAGCTCGTGAACGCCACGTTCACGTTCACGTCCGCTCGAGAATGTCTCTGGACCGAAATATCATAATAAAAATAATAGAGAAAGTCTACCCGCTTCCGGCCAAGTTATGCGCCTTTCTTTCTTTCCCTTCATCTCCGTCTTTGTCTCTCGAGCGCGAGCGGTACAAACACACACACACACACACACATAGACGCGGACACGGACGGAAGAAGGGAGAAAAAAATAAGTGACGCCGGTGAATCTCTGCTGCCCGTGCAGGAATATACACACGCGGTGACTCGGTGATTTACGAGCGGCGATGCTCCGGCCCTCTTCTCTCTCTCGCTCTCTCTCGCTCGCTCGCTCGCTCGCCCTGTCGATCCGTCCGATAGATTCGAGTCCGGAACAAGGGAGAGTACTCGATAGATCGAGGCGCGATTAACACGACGGCAAAGTCAATTTCGACCCACGGAGAGTATCCGGACTGATTGCAAAAAAGTCTCCGCCGCGTACACGTAACGGATGTAACGTCCGAGTATCTCATTTCAATACACATGGCGCGGCCGGTATCGAATTATCTATCGAACAATCGCGCATATATCATACGGCCGAATGTAGGTGTTGCGTTGAATAACGCGCGATAATCGCCTGAAAAGCATCAAGTTCCGTGTACACGCAAGTGTACACCTTACGCCTAAATACATGACCACGCGCAATTTCGAGCTTTACACACCGGCTGAGAGAGAATTTAACGCAAAACGCAATTGCAGAGGAACGAACACGGAAACAACACGGCCGGGTTATTGCGCGCGCTAGCGCGTAAAGCACGTAAAAGTGCAAAGCGCGGGAGGATTCGTCACGTAAAATGGTACGAGCGCGCGCGGCCGAAAGAAGAGCGGGACGAATTTGCGGAGTGCGTCGCGTTAGCGAGAACGAGTTTCGCCGTTAACGAATAAGCGAGCATACGTCACGCGACGGCCACGCCGAGGAAACACCGCGAATCGGCCGTGAGAATCGGTCGTACATGCTAAACATCTCGATCGGCTATTACGGGGGAGCGGGGGGGGGGGGGGGAGGAGACAATTTTCACTCGCATGCATCGGAGTGACTTTCGCACGAGACGAGGTGAGGCGGAGTCAAGTCGAGTCGAATCGCGGCGAGTCAAGTCAAGCCGAGTCGGGTCGAGTCGAGTCGAGTCGAGTCGAGTCGAGTCGAGCCGAGCCGAGCCGAGCCGAGCCGAGCCGAGCCGAGTCGAATCGAGTCGAGTCGAGTCAAGTCGGCTCGACGTGACGTGAAAATTGGCGCGACGCAATGTTCGCCGGTCTCGCCGTAAAACTTGAACGCCTCCTCGTGCGCGCTCGACTCGTGTGTCTCTCTCTTTGACGAAAGACAAGTACTTTTATTTATCGGGCGATTCGCCGGTTTACGTCCGCCCATACGCGCATCGAGGGAAATACGTACGCGACCTCGGCCGAAAGCGAATTTCTCTCTGCACTTTAGATCTTGGAGCCTGCGCTCGCTCGATGGCGGCATATCGCGTAGCGTCGTTCTTCAGCGCAGTTATTATCGTTATTGTGTGGAATCGGCAACTGTCGCGTCGCCGATCGACCATCGCTCGATATGAAGCTGTTTGAGCGACAACATAAAAACGCCAATGTACGATACGCTCTTTTTATTCTCCTCGTGTCCGTGCTCGTTTCGCAAAACTGTCTTGTTTGTAAGCGATCGCGACGAGCGTAGGTGGATCGTGACGCCGACACGATCGCCAGAAAAACGTGACTACGAATAAGTGGCCATTTCGCGAAACGCAATCTGAATTACGCTAATTGGCCGCGTCTCACGCGAGCGTGGTTTCACACTCGCTGCTTCACTTGGAATCCTCGTAATTCGAGATATCGCGAGATAATCGACGAGATACTCCACTAGGCGCGCGTACAACTCGATCATATTTTCCGCGTACTTTTTCATGTCCCGCTCTTGAATATCCGCTCTCTCGAATATGATGTAATTATTACGATTATGATTAGCGAGACGATAATAAAGAAAGCTCGCAGAGGCGAGACTTTGTCGCAAGGTCGAAATCGATCGACGATGAATCCGCTTCGACTTTGAAGAACTTTGAAGAACGATAGCTCTATTTCGCAAGCTTTTAGACTTTTAATATCTCGATCGCACGCGAACGAAGATAGCAGATAGGAGCTTTTTCTCTACTTTTCTGGGTTACGAGTTGTTTGTTGTTGCGCGCGGCGCGCGATCGTTCGATCAGACTTGCAACGCGCCGAGAGCGATTGACTAGCTACTTGGCAACACGCGACTAGAAAGTTGCTTCGATCGCCCGACATATAAATCGAGCATTGTTCGTGCATAACTGCTGCTTGCTCCGTGCCGGTCGCACTAGTCCGTTTCTTTCTAATTGCATTCGAATTCCGCGTTCGGAAGAACGAGAGAGAAAGAGAGAAAGGCGGGAGGGGCGCGTCCAGATGCGATGCATTTAGCGCGATAGATCGCTCGAGCGTGCGGAATGCCTTGTAATTCGCGAACGTGAACTTGCAGCGTTGCAAGCCGCAAGTTGTTCCGTTCGTGATTTAGAGTCGGCCGTGCATTATGCATCGCGGTCGTTACGCACAATTGGAAGCCGTACTTCCGGCAGGCAATTTGTACAGATGGAGATTCGAAAATGAAAGCGAGCGTACTTATGTTATTCATTTAGCGCAAGGATGAAAATAACACTGATAGCGGCGTACGATCGTCAAGGCAGCAGCGTGTTAGTCGTTACGGCGTATAGGCAGATCTCAATGCTCGAATGATCTCGAATCGCACGCACCGAATTTTTCTGTCCAACTGTACCGCGCCGAGCGGATATACGCGCGGAGCATGCGCTTTCGCCTTTGATCCGATTAGAAAGTGAAAATGGATAGGTAAAATAGAAATTAGCTCCTCGAGATCTTTCGGCGCTCGGAACTGGAAGCCGTTAATTGAACCGCCGCGGTAATTATTTCTTTCTCCTGCAAGACGCCCGAATCGTGCTTTCCATCTCGATTCGCCCTGCTAAATCGCGCCACGAACGCAGCGCTGATGACGCTGCGTGATGGACCACCGCGAGGGAACAGCTCCAGGAAGACGAGGATGGAGAGAAGGCCAAGTTGGGAAAAGTTGGGGTGGCCGGTGGTGGAAGATGAAACGAACGCGTCAAAGACTCTCGCGTCCCGCCCGAGGGACATAAAAGACAGTCATATTAGACTGATGGAGGGACGCAGTTATTAATTCCGTCTTTAATGGATTCCCATGCCGTTTCGCGTTTAGCCCGCGGCTCTTAAAAGCCGTCAGGCCCTTTAAATGCTAATTCAACTGGATCCAATAGCGATTAATTGCCCGCTCGCCGATTCGTCGTCCGCGCGATTTTTCGTAACGCGACGCGGCGCGTTCTCTCTCTCTCTCTCTCTCGCTCGCTCGCGTTCTTTAATTGAATCTACCTACCTGCCCCTGCTCGTTTCGGGAGACGGATTTCGCGCGCGCTTATCGATCTCCGAGGACGACCGGGCGGACTGATGTATGCATTATTTATCAGGCATCTGCACAGAGGCGATTACATTGTTTTTAAATAGTCTGCGGTTGAGAATGAGATCGATTAATGGGCGACCATGACCGATCGCTGCTTTTGAGACGATGCACGTGTAGCGGCTTGTGTCATCGTGTTGTTAGAGACGGACGCGATAAATGGCGCTACGCGGATGCGGCGGATATATAATTTGCGGAATGCGTTCGTTGCACGCCGCTGCGTGCATCGCGGGGCCGATTAATCGCTCGAGAAACTCACGCATGTCTCAAACGTTGCACCGTTCGTAATGACGAGCATTTAATTAATAATCGAAGCGTCCTGGTAAGCCTGCGTCTGCCTCGCGCATTAGAATGCATTAATACAGCCGATATTAATTATCGCTCCTCTTACTTCTGGATCAACAGACATTACGGCCGTTGAATTTCGAGTAATGCCGCCGTGTCGGGCTTGTTTATTAGCGGGATACGTTTACTTACGTATGGCACACGCCAGTATACGGTAAATGCGTTCGAGTGAGAAATAAAAGGAGAAATGAACGATCCGGATGATCGCGATTCCGCGACTCGAGCGTAGCAGGTAGCAGAGCGCGCGCGCCGCTGCGGTTTTTCGCAGTTGGCGGCAGAAAAATTTATCTGAAAATATCGCGGAATAACTGCGCGGTGATCGCGTCGCGCGTGACGGACGGACAGGCGCGCATGAAAAACAAAAGAAACAAACACACACACACACACACACACACACGGCTGGTAGGCGCAATGAAACGCGCATCAATATCGCGATAACCGACAGCTGGGATTTCCCCGGTGCGGTTAATCGCCGCGCTTACATCTTCGTTAAGCCCGCTTTATCATCCGGCTTGATTAAGGTTCTTTATCAAGCAACGTCATTACTCGGTTTACTAGACCAGCGACCAGCGAAGGAAACGGCTCGGTGTATTTAGCGCGGAATATAAATTACCTTATCGGCCCTCCGCCCCTTCCCCCTTGCCTCGCCCCGCCCCCTCCCTCCCTCCTCCTCCCCCCCTTTTAACTTTGAATAAACAGGCGCGCACGTACGCGCGAGCGAGCGGGCAACTTGTTATCTCGCGAAACACGCGTACGCGATGAACGCGCGAGCTCAGGATCCGTGACCGTGATCCCGTGGCGATTATCCGCAGGATCCGCCGCGGATATCTCGCGAGAGAGAGGGAGAGAGAACGAGGGAGCGAGGGAGCATCGATCGTAGATCAGCGGATCACCTGCGTTCGCGGTCATTAGGCTAATGCGGGGTTATATGGTGCTCCTCGGTGCTTATTTCCGCCTAATCAATCGTCACCGCTGACGTCATCCGCGCCTGATGCAGCAACAGCAACGGAGCAACAGCAGCAGCGGCAGCGGCAGCGAGCAGCGGTGCTCGCTCGCGCTAGCGCGAGCGCTTCCTCCTGTTCTTCTTGTTGCCGCGCGAACGCGATGAATCGATTTATTTCTGCATTCCGACGATTTGTTACGCGAGTCCGTTAAAAATCGACCGCACGCTCCCCCGTGCTCGGAACACCTCGGTGAGGTGATGGTTGCACTCGTTGTTCGATCAGTCGGGTTGCTGATCTCTGCTTTCGCGAGATATTTACGCATCGCGATCATTTGTTTCCCTGGGACGTTTTTGTTTTTAATGCGCGCCGCTATTACGCCACTCTCGTCACGGCAATCTGACTTATGCGGATGTCCGTTTGCGAAATGATAACTCGAACCATCAGTCCTTGTTCGTGGCTAATCGGCGGAAGCACAATGGCAGGACGTCGGGGATGCGCGGAATGGCAGGCTCCCCGATCGTTAAGGCCGCACAAGGAAGAGATCCTATACCATTATCCGTCCGTTCCCCCGTCGCGGTGCGCGCGCGGCCAGAAAGAATGCTGATGCATCCTAATGAATGTCGATTCGCCGCGAAGATATTAAAGATATGTGTACACACGCCGGCCCGCGTATTCTCTACGCCGCGGCGGCCGCGCCAATAGAGCGACCACTCGATAGCGTAAGTGGCGGTCCCTGCTGGGCCGATCTAGAATCGGACCTATCGCTAATAAGCGCCGCGGAAATCAACGATCGTTGACGGCCGCGACGAGAATTGCCGATGCCGAGAATTGGAGATGGATCGCTCCGCGCGAGGATCGATGCACGTGTCGTCGCAGAATCGAAATCGATGTTTATCCGCCGCGAAAGCGCGCTCATCCGATGTTTTGGGCGCGATGTTGACCCCAAAATGAGGTTCCGATCCTGAGATCCTTATCGCCGGCGCGGGAGATAACAAAGAGAAATGATCTCTTTATGTCCCGTTGTCCAGTCGCTACGCGAACCGACGCGTGAACTCGCACGATTATTCCGGGGGATGGCGGGAGGGAGGGGGGGGGGGGATAGCTTCCCGGCTCGTCTACGCCACTGACCCTGCGAGATCGGCGCAGCGCAGCGTCGAAGGAAACTTCCGCGCGTGCAGCGTACACGCAGGGTGCGCCGAACGGTACCGCAGGAATTCGCGGAATTTCAAGGTTCTTGCCGCGGTGCCGACGCCGCCGCGGTATCGATCGATCGATCGATCGATCGATCGAACGAACGGACGGACGGACGGACGGACGGACGCGACGAATCTCTGGTAGGCTTCCCAATTACGCGGCGGGCAAGTTCGCCGCTCGCTCGAGGGTGTACAATGGTCGGAAATGCGCGGCGCGGGATTCGCGCGCTCTCGCGCGTTTCCGGCGCCCCGCGCCGCTCTCGCGCGCGCCTTTTACATTACAGCCGAGCCTGCTTTGCTTTCGCAAGCCTCGTAACCCCTTGGAAGAGGATATTGCGAGAACGGTTTCCTCTTTTTATCCAGCACAGCTGGACCATCGACGGAGAGAAAAGACTCCAAAGTGTATCGCCGTATCGGCGGATCTGAAATTAGAGGAAGACAAGAAGTGAAGGAGGCGCACACCTCGCGGCGAAATTTCACTTTTGCGCAATTAACACGGAGACTAGCGGATCGCGCGTGCCGCCGCGGCGCGGTCCGATAAACAAGTCGCCTTGACAAGACTTGTCAAGCAGACAAGTATGCGCGATCGCGTGCTAATCCGCCACGTGGTGTCACCGCGCCCGACAAATCCGCGGAGGAGATTAGACAAAGGAGAAGTTTCTTACGCAAGTTACATCGTCGGATTTGCGAAAGAGCGGGAAGAATGGACATTCGCCGAATTCATCCGCCTTCCGGAAGCCGAACTCGCTCCTTGCGAGAGCGAGCTTACGTAAAAGTGCGAGAGTGCGGCATCGTTTGCATGCGTGCGCGCGCGCGCGCGCGCGCGCGAGGTCTCGTCGGCATGGAGCGGCGCGCGTATTCGACTTTACAACGCTGCTCCGCGGTCTCGTCGCCGCGCGTATCTCGCTCTCTCTCTCTCTCTCTCTCTCTCTCTCTCTCTCTCTCTCTCTCTCTCTCTCTCTCTCTCTTTTTCTCTCTCTCTCGCTTCCTCTCTGTCTTTCTTCAGCCCAGACCTCGCGCGGCGGGTCAACGAAGAAAGTGCGCGTGCTGTAAGGCGCTCGAACTTCTGCGCCGCGGAGCGTGGACGGCGCATAAAGCGTAGGCAGGTCCGATCGAGCCCACGTTCGATCAACGATCGATCCTATCGCGAGATCGGAAATATCAATTCCCGCCGAATCGATTTATGAATCAGGTGTGCGTCGTTGCGAAACGTCGTTCATTGATCCTCCACATGCGCGCACGCGCGTGCGCGCGCGCGCCTCTCGTTCCTCTCGTGCAAATGTCCTTCAGTGCAGCCAACGTATTTATCGAACATCGCGTAGAAATCTACGGACGAATCAACGCGCGCCCTCGATCGATTACTATTGACGCTGCGTTAGATCCAAAGTCACCGCGGCGACAAATCGAGATCGATGGTCGCTCTTGCGTTAAAGTCTAGAGCATAGCTTCGCTCCAAAGATAACGACGATAGAGCTATCGCTCCGGGCGATAGTTTCTCGATATCATCGATGTAATCGGCGTCGCGCAAAAGTCCGCCATATTTGATCCCGCGGATTTTCGAAACCGAGCGAGGGATTGGGCGATCGCCTGCGCGCGTAATACGCGGGGATGGACTCACAAATTGGGCCGTGAGAGAAGGAGAGGGGGTAGGTACCTCCTTTCTTCCGCGCGCTATTGTCTCTCTCGCGAGAGAAGCCGTGATTCAACGTTCCCATGAGATGCGTGAAGGTGCGCCAGGTGAAGCGGTTTCCTTCTCCTCTCGATATTTCGGTGGTTCGAGATATCGAGGGGCGCAGCTCTTTCGAGTCGGTCCCCGACGCGAGCGAGTCAAGACTCGCAATTACGGGCCCCATTTATCAATCGCCGCTGTCGGTACATCTCGCGCGTAAGTGCCGAGGTGCTGACAGAGAAGGAGGATGATTGCTTCGCGCGTTGCGCTCTCGTTCGCTCTCATTCTCTCCGGCGTCCACCGAAAATGTTTCATTATGCGATCGCGAGCTCAGCGCCGACAATGCGAGCGATAAGCTTGACGCGACCGGCGCGAGTCCGAATGAACCGCGAATGAAAAAGTCCGTAACTAATAATACGCGCGATCGTGCGATGCGCTGTTGCTGCGTTGTACGTGCAATCGCGAATGAAATATCGCCGAGCATTACGCGAGAGCGCGACGGCTTGTTTACTCGGAGAGCGAGCGAGATGAATCTTTGCGGAAGACGCTACGCGCATGGAAGCGTCGCTTATTCGCGCCTTGCCGGCAACGTCGCCAGAGTTTCCGGAAGTCTTGCTGCACTGCTGCGGTGTACGCGCATCGTCGCGTCGCGACGCGGATTAATTATAATTACGAGGGGCAATTAGCGGCCGTTACGTGTCGACGTATTATTCGGTGAAAGTGTTGAGAACCTCGACCTATCGTTGCGAGCCCGCGCGAGCGCTCGATCGACTCCATTAATCTCGCGAGAGCCATTCTCTCTCTCTCTCTCTCTCTCTCTCTCTCTCTCTCTCCCTCCCTCCCCCTCCGCCGTTCGGGCGCTTATCTCGCGCGGATCTGCGTCCCGATACGCGTAATAACGCGAATGCGAGATAGGAGCCTATCGACAGACCCCCCCTCCCCCCACTCCTCCCGTGCATCCTCCGACTGCGCAACGTCGAAGCGTCGCGTATGCATTATTAATGGGCGAAAATATCGCGCGTGTTCAAAGTCGAAGGCGCAGCGCGCCTTAATTCAGCGAGTCGCGCTTCAGTCGCGTTTCCGTTGTCATTGGTAATTGTCGAGACAGAAGACAGAGGTAAACGAATTTTCAGATGGCTGAGAGAACTCTCCGCGGTCCGGAGAGAGAAGGTCTGATTACTTTGAGCACCCGCGCGGGAGTGTCGCCGCGTTTCGGGCAGCCGCACGTCTCGATCCGCGCGTTTCTTTGTTTAACCTCGTCGCCGATTGATCGCAAATTGCCCCGTCGTGGACTCGCGAATCGTATATTACACTTGATATCGCGTTACTCGAGCGGCAGCCTTGCGCGCGTGCTTATCGACGGATCGCGATTATCGATACAATTCGACCGGCGGTCCCTTTCACTCAGTCGCGCCGAATTAATAAATCTCCAAGACGAACGCGTCTGCGTGCAACGCGTGTCTGCTCGGCAATTGGCGCGTGACGAAGGACGATTAACCGAGAAGGAGGAGAGCAGATCGCGAGCTAGCGAGGTGACGTTTTAATCGCGCCGCCGATTTCGCGGGTTCCAACGGCTTCGCGCGGACAACGCGCGACGATCGGCGAAGCCGCGACTTTATTCCGCGATCAGTTTTCCGCACATGGCGCACGCGTGATCTCGCGGTAATTAGGATATCCGTGGGAAGCGTTTCATTAAGAGCGCGTTAAGGGACCCGGCGCAACGTTCCGCGGAAACCGGTCGCGCGCGCGAGTGCTCTATAGCGCGATTTCTACGGATTAAGAGGAAGTAACGCTCTTGTATTCCTATTTATAGCCAGTTTCGTGCGCATCCCGTCCTCTCTCTCTCCCTCTCTCTCTCTCTCTCTCTCTCTCTTGCTCTCTCTCTCTCTCTCTCTCTCTCTCTCTCTCTCTCTCTCTCTCTCTCTCTCACTCTGTATCCGCGTCTCGCACGTGTGAAGGCGCCTTTAGCGGAACACGCAGGAGCGCGAGCGCATCCAACGGCGTAGGTAACCCGTCGATGTTGCATCTCTGCATCTCGGCTATCAATTTCGGATAATGGCGGGGCACGCGTGATTCGGGACACTCGACACCATGAGATGGTAATCTTACGCACGTGCGTGCGTGCGTGCGCGTGTACACGCACGCGTGTCCTCTCGTTTTCCCGATCGCGAGATCGCGCCGCGCTCGCGCATGCTCGCGTTAAGCGCCGCCTCGTCGTTACGGGCATTTCGAGGCCTCGCGTGTTTGAGGCGATTTCGAAAAAGCGTACGCGCATAAATCAAGAACAGGCCGCAATTATTAGGTAATCTCGAACGGGAAAAGGGTAGACGTCGAGCGTATGCGCGCTCGCGCGGATGATAATGCCGGCGCCGTACGATGGTAAACAATTTTCTCACGTAAATTGCGTAAATTACGCGAGCGGCGTCTCTCGATCGCAGGATGGGCAGCGCGAACGGCCGTTACGCCCATGCGCGTGATAACTAGATGATTAATTTATTATCGCCTTGCTACGGGTTCACCCAGTTACCCGATGCGCTCGATAGGTCAGCGCGAGTCAAGCGCGGCGCGGCGCGGGGAAAGTATCGATTTTGCATCGTGCGAGCAAAACGCGGCTGCACGCTCGAGAACGCTCCCGCGAGCGGACGTTGTTGTCGCACGCCGCGCGTGTGACAGAGCCGATCGGATGAAATCTCCCACGGATAAGCAGCGCGCTCGTCGTTCGTCGTTCCTCCGGTTGTTCATCGGCGCGGAGACGCGCGCGGCTCTCGCGCCTCGCTCTATTCCGCGAGGCTCGTTTCCATTTCCCGCTCCCGTTGTGTCCGGCTACGTCGGCTACGCGCTCGTTAAAAAGCGGTAGGCGCGATAACGTTTACGTTACGGCGCAGAAACGCGCCGTTAATCCATGCAAATCGCATGGATGCGGGCCAATCCGACTGTCGCGGAATCGTCGGCTTGTTAATTATCGAGGCACTCGCTCGCGATTGTCGATGCGAATCGATACGGCCGATCGTTGGCTCAATTGTTCCGGCGCGGAGTCGTTTCAACGGAAATATCACGGCGCACTATCGTAAGCTCCAGCGGCTTGACGAGATCATCAAGCCACCTCCGCCCCCCCCCCTCTCTCTCTCTCTCTCTCTCTCTCTCTCTCTCTCTCTCTCTGATGTATATGCTAATTTTAAATTGAAGCTATTGCCTTCGACGCGCGCCATTGTTACGCGGCGCGCTCGGATCGAACACCGCGATAATAATGACGGCGATAATGATGATTCCGCATGTGTGCCGGAATAACGGGGCATCTCGCGGAGAGCTCGCAGCTCTCAATTCACCCGCGCGGGTTCCAAGCCGCGTTGTTGTCTCTGTCTCGCCTCGAACGCCGGCCCGCTGCAAAATCGCTTTCGCGCTCTCGCGAAGAGGAGACGAGAGCCGACGATGCCGGAACGGCGCTCCCTTCTCGCGCCGGAATCGACGAGGGGTTTCCTTTTCTCTTTCTTTCCCTCTCTTTTCCTCTCCCTCACCTGCGCCCGTTGAAGCGCGCCGCGCTTTTATACTCGGTGAGAACACAAAGTCCGGTTCCCATAAGTATCGTAACCCAAGACCACCAGGCATGCGAGATATGAAAACCTGACACCCGGTATGCGCGTCTCCAAGACAGCCCTCCCCCCCCCCCCCCCCCCCCCCCCCCCCCCCCCCCCTCCTTCCTTCCTCCTCCTTCTTCCTTATCTCCTTNTCCTTCCTTCCTCCTCCTTCTTCCTTATCTCCTTATCACCCGACACTATTATGCACGCCGCCTATCTCGCGCGGCTGTTTATTCCCCTTTGATTTTATAACGTTAGCGAGTCGCTGTCGCGCGCGAGTTTAGTAGCCGGGAAAAGTCCGCGACGATAATGATCGCATCGCGCGGCGCGCATTATCCGCCAACCGAACCGTAATTCTCTGCGGGAAGATGTCCCTTCATACCTATCGCCGATGATCGCCGGTATAAGCAAAGTTTTACGCGCGTGCTTCCTCCCGGCGCGTTGATTTCGCCAGGGAGCGCCGCATCCCCGAACGAGGCTGCCCGTAAAGACCGCTGATCTTTAACGATCGTGCGAACGGGGCATCCAAATTACTACGTGGCGAAAGAAGCGAAGCGGCCAGAAGCGGCCAGAACGTGCTGTTCCTCGCACGCTTCCTCGCTTCGTCTCTTCGCAACTTTTTAACGCTCGCGCGCTCGCGTGCCCGTTATGGCGGATTCCTGTCGGAACGCGGCGAGATCCGTTTGTTTCTCGAGCGATAAGGAGATTAATAAACGCGGCGCCGCGCTCAAATTACCGCGCGCTAATTCGCGGCTACGCCAGGCCTCGCCTGACTCGAGAGTTTCCACGGCCGAAAGACGGACGACGGCGGTCTCGGATGCTGGAAGAAGAACCACGAATTTCCTGCACGATCCCCCGAGTGCTTCCCGGAAAAAAGACTGCGGCCGGTCTGATCTCGCCCGGCACGCACGGTGTACCCTCTCCGGGGAGGGGGGTGGGGAACTCCCCTCGGGCCCAATTCTTTTGTTCCTCCAAGACAATGGCGGAGGCAGAAAGAGAAAAAGAGAGAGAGGGAGAGAGGAGGAGACAGAGAGCGGCAATTAGCAAGGCGTACATCAGCAAGCGAGATATCGCCGATATCGCAGAGTATCGAGATACGGATATCATTCCACGAGAGTTTACGCATTCGCGTTCCTATTCGCGAGGAGACGAGGATCGCGATACGAGGAGCGTCTGATATTCGCTTGAGACATGTCGGGACCAGGAGGAATCTGGATCCCATTCGATCCTTTCTACGGGGCCACCCGCCCCGCGCCGCCTCGTGCAGTATAGTTTTTCCCTGTCGGGGCCCCCCTGGCGAACGGAGCCTGCTCGTTTCTTGAATTGCACTTTATTTATGCGATCTTCAATGACCTCGAGGTAGAGATAACCTTGCGGGAAGACATGCTGCGAGATTATTTCCCTGCGAAAATATCCCTACGGTAACAACTCGGGGTGGCGCGGAGTCTCGGGAATCGTCCCTCTCTCTCTCTCTCTCTCTCTCTCTCTCTCTCTCTCTCTCCCGCTCTCTCTCTCGTTCTCTCCTCTTCTCACCGCACCATGTAGAGGTCAGCGTCGTTCTTTCCGCGATTTTATTGACGGAGGCGAGGCGCGGAGTAGCGCGCTTTCGTTGCGCAAAGGACTCCAATTTTACCGCGTCCGCATCCTCCGCGTCATTGAGAGTTTACGATATTTCCGATCTCGTTTTCCGTCCTTCCTCTTTCCTTCTCTCTCTCTCTCTCTCTCTCTCTCTCTCTCTCTCTCTCTCTCTCTCTCTCTCTCCTTCTTCTTTTTGTTTTTTCCGTTTCCCCTTTATCGCCTTCCGAAAACGGCGATCGGTATCCCATGCCGGTAGCGTGTATCATCGCGCCGATAGATTCGCTAACGGTGAATTTAGCGCGGCTGAAAGACATTTTTCTCACTGCTTGCAGATGCTGCGGTCGACGAATCACCTTCTTCTGCATCCGAGCGGCGAGATCGCGCTCCGATTATGGTGAGTAAATCCCCTCCCTCTAACGCGCCGGCCTGCGGGATAAATTATTTATGACACGCGCGCGCGCGCGTGTCGATAGTATCGGGATTTATCGGGATCGGTGCGATCGCCGAGGTTTTTCTACGAATTCGCGCCGACGACGGAAACGTAACGGTGCCGGCCGTGTTTCCCCTCCCGCGCATTCGTTGATCAATCCGACTTGCATCACGAAGCCTCGTTCCCAGTCGTCTTCTCTCCTTTTCTCTCCGGATGCACCCCGCTGGTCTCTTCCAGCTCAGGGAGAGCGGCTGAAATTCGCACGATACGTCTGGCGCGTGCTAGCCGAGAGAGGCGGCCGGTTGTCACTTGGCGGCCGATATGGAAATCGCGCTCTATACATTATGGAGTATCGCCACCCACCTGAAACCGGCCTGCCCGCCGTCGCCCTTTGTAACGCAACCGTTTCTCTTTTCCCGTTAGAAACTGGGACAGCCCACTGATGGCCGGCAGTGTCGCGGACCATTATGCGATCGCTCGTTAACGCGCGTCCGCGTTACGCAAATCCTTCAGCCACTGAAACCGTTAAGCGTTAATTGTGGACCCGGCAAGCTGCGTCCGCCGATATGCAACCATAATGGCATTCTGTAAATTAGAGAGAGAGAGAGAGAGAGAGAGAGGGAGGGAGAAGCGCGCTTCGGATCGCGACCCGCTAAAGTTCCGGCGCGCGAACGGCAGATGCGAGCGCAAACGCGGCGGGAGGGACATCGCGATCATTCGTCGTCGTCGTCGTTGTCGTCGTCGTCGCCGTCGTCGATTCGCACTACAGGTTGACTGATCTCGGTTTACCGTTAGCACTCGACGGAGCGACGAGGAAGACGGGACTCGGGCCGTCGTTCTAATCTTCCGGTGCGCTCCCGCCTAATTAGCCCTTTCGCCGCAAAGGGCGTGCACCGCGGGTAATTTCTTTACGGGAAATAACGAAGCGGACGACCAACCGCCGTTTCTTACTTACTCCCAGGCGAGGGTCTTATGCAAAAACCAGCTTGTTGAACGAGAGCTTGAATAAATTAAGCTTAAAAGCGCGCGCGGGTCTTTGTAAAGGCCGAGGCTCGCGCGCATGCGCGCGCATGCGACGCCGTTTTTTTATTATCCGCGAGCCTCTGCGCGCTTTCGCGCGCGACATTGTTCGTTTAGAAGACGGCCGCCGAACGGATACGGATCGCGTGTGCCGCTCGCAGAAACGCAACGCCGCTTTATCACGCGATTACGCTCCCTGCTGACCCGAGAAATGTTTCAATGGGGGAGTAAACGCGCATCGTGCGCGTTTAATTCCTCGACTTCTTCGCCGACTTGGACCGTCCATTGGCGAGCACGAGGACCGCGTCCGGCATCGTTTGCGCGAAGGAAAACGTCCCGAAAATCGTCCGCCTGACGATTATTTCGTCCGCGAGTCCTCTTATCGAGGAGCGATTAAATTCCAGCTTCCCGCGCGCCTTTCCCGAATGAAATATCGAGCGTTGCGCGGCACTCGCGAGTGAGTGAAAAGCACGCGAACGCGACTCGCCTGCCTGCAACAGCAGGAGCAGCAGCAGCAGCAGCAGCAGCAGCAGCAGCAGCAGACTGTTCGAACGAGCCCGAAGAACAGTACCGCGACGTTGAGCAAAGGTACGTTCACCTCCTTCCGTTCGCGTCGGAGGCACGTGTTTGAGATCACGCGCCGCTTCTATTAAAGCCGGTCGATCATTACCCGCGTGTTGATTGCAGTGATTGCTTTTCGGTCGACAGACTCGTCCAGAGCTCGTCGCGCGCGCGCGGCCTTATGAAAATTATAGTTTGCAACAGCGTCCATTAATTCCAAGGGTTAAAGAGACTTAACCCTCGGCTCGACTCGTCTCTCTCTCTCTCTCTCGGCGATTTACGAGTCGCTTAATTATGCAAAATTGCGGGATTGACCACCGGGAGATGCGCTTCGATAATCGTAACGAGGCTCACCCTTTAACTTTCGGCCTTGGCGGCTGCGCGAGTCTCGAATCGAGATCGATTCTCGCGACATCGATAACGGTCGAGCATCGGCGCGTTCAGAGATCGCGTGCGCATTTCCCCCAGAGGGGGAAGGAGAGGAAGGGGCCGCCTGAGTCAGGGAAATGGAATCCCGCGAGACGCGATACCGCCGCGGCGGTTTATTAACAGCGGCCAGGCCTTCTCGCGAGCGTGCGATTCGTTTTCCGCGATGTCGCCGCGTTCAGCAGCCGCGTCCGCGTCCCACATGGATATCGGACCGGAAAGAAATCCGAGACGCAGGCAACAGGGACACGCCGAGCCTCGCGCGAGCGTGATGATCCGATCTCGCGTTCTCGATAACGGCGGATCTGGCACGCGCTTCCAAGCCGCGCTTCCGCTCGCCTTGGCATCGATCGGATCACGTGAGTCGCGCGAGTCGCGAGTTGGCGTGGTTTCGCCAAAATTGTGCTCGCTGGAGAGAAAAGCGATCCCGCGACCGTGACAGCGGCGTGCCTCGAGCGTGCGCGACTTGATCCGCCACTGTTGGCTGCCACGAGAACGGTCCGCCGTGACCTGTCAGGTTCACATGCCGGTGTTCTCGCTCCTGGCGTCTGCCGTAACGTGCTCAGCAGCACGGCTTGCGCTCGCGGATGAAGAGAGAGAAGCTCGCGTAAAGTTTGAAGCGCCTGGTTTTTAACGTTGATACCAAGGTCGATGCGTTATCGCGGCGAGAAAGAAAGAATTTCCTTTGTCACTTCCGTTCAGTTTTCAGTTCACTTTTACCATTGCGATTTGTGCGTATTTGTGCGTATTTGATGTCATTGCACCGGTGTCTGCGTGTACGCGTAGATTTCAGAAATATCGCGACGAGATGTGAGAATTACACGAAATTCTCATTAGCCGCCACGTTGGAAAAAGATATTCCATCCCCTCGTTCGCGGGGATCACAGCGGGGACAGAGAGGAGCAGAGAGAGAGAGAGAGAGAGAGAGAGAGAGAGAGGGAGGGGTGGCAGAAGCAGGAGCGAGGGATAAAATAAAAGAGAGAGAGAGAGAGAGGAGGCGCGGACGAGGGAAAAAGCGGGAGGACGATGCGGGGGGCATGTTCGCCACCGGCGTGTATCGCATTTAATTAGCCGCCATATGTGGCAATTAATTAAGAATTTCTCGCGTTATTGATGGTTTCACCTGGGGTATCCATTAGTCGCTCGAGCGCGGTGCGCTTGGGCGCGTTTTCAAACCGAGCGCCGTATTCCGTTGGCGCAGCCAGCCAGGCGCATCCTGCGCACGCTTTTCCGCTAATCTATCCCCGGGATGATATACGACTCGGCCGTAACAGCAATTAACGTTTTCGCATTGTACGTTTTTTATTCGCCGACAAGGATTCTTGCGCGGCGAATAAAGATCTCCGTCGAGATCGGAACGGAACGAAAGAAAGAAAGGGCCGCGAGCCGCGCTGATCGTCATCGTCGCTCGTTGATCGTTGCTCATCCGCGAGAATTTGATCTCGTTGAATCGAAAGATGGGCGGGAGGGGGGGAGGGGTTGGGCTGCGTTCTAGATTTTATTTCGGTAAAACGATACACGCGGGAAGGATCATAATGATGCATTATGATCACTTGTTGCTGTCTCGGCGGCAAAGTCGCAAGTGGAAAATGTTGGAATTGTCCGCTGAAATCGCGAGGAGATCCTCCGCTCTCGCACTTGTTCCTCGAGCGACGCGCTCGCGACAACGATTTCCCGCATTGTTAGGAGAAACTGCAACGCATCCGCATACCGAACGTCGCCGTTGCGGGGTAATTGTTGCGTCGACCGCCTTGCGCGACATCTCACTTTACGGGGAGAGATGAGGGAAGGAGGAAAGGAGGGAAAGAGACGCGTAAGGGTAATCTCGCGATACAAATACCGAGAGAGGTAAACCGCGACGGGTTCGACGCGATTCGAACTTCCGTTCTCTCTCGACGCGGAAGACTTTCATCCGGCCATCTGGTTTCTCACATTCCTCGGCGTTGTCGTTGCGTAATCCCCGATGTATTATCCTCTCGAGAAAGCGAGACGCGGCGCGAGTCTTACTCTTGACGTAATTTCGATACTGAACTGGCGGCGCCGGGGCTTCCTTCTCCGTTCGTGCTTTCGACGCTGATGGAAACGTTAGCTGATGGAAAAGGCGCGGCGACCGCCGCGGCTTGAAACCGCCGGCTCGGCGGGATGCCGCTTTTGTTTGTATGCATTCCGCGCGTTGCGGAATAAGTGACGTAATCGGCACAACACGCGTGTACAACGGTCGGCCATTATTCGCGGACAATGGGACATGGGACGCATGGGGATGTTCGACTGGAAAATCGCGTGTCCACGACGATCGGACGTGGACCTGATACCTGACAGTTCATTAAATCCGATTCGAGAAGGCCTCCATTGCCGTGTCTTTGAATCCTCCAGCGTGGCTAATAACGAATCGCGCTCTCCTCGCAAAAATGCGAACGAACGTATTCCGCGCGTCATCGTTCCTGATAGATGCTCGAATCCCGCTGCCGGTTTTACCGATCCGGTCCGATGTTTAATTTGAACATCTCTCCACGGCTGGCTGCCTTCCGCGCGAAAGAGCGATGATCGCGAAGGCTCCATCATCCGATCGGCCTCTCGAGATGGCTGCTCCGCCGGTCCGGAGGATCTCAGCTAAGCTTCTTTGCCCGGGCCTTGCTTAAACTCGGCGCTCGGGGTGGTCGATGGACTTTTACGGCCAGCGATTTGGCGCAATTACAGCGGGATCCGCGCTCCTCCGGAGATTCGAAGACCGCTGCGCTTTGGAGACGCTGAAACTAGGCCAGATATTGCCGCGGAATGCCGGAAGCCGACTTTGCGCTCGCCGCAGCAATATGTGCCCTCGTAAAGCGTCCTTTTACTTTCGCTAAACGTAAAACCGAGCGGTGAATAGATGTGCGCGAAAAGTGGGAAAAATCGCTCACACCTTGGCGAGGCTCTCGATTGCACCGATCGATGCTGGTCGCTGTCGTGCATCGCTGTCGGATCAACCTGAGGCGGCGACCGTTGAGCGTAGTCGTTTGAAACGGATGTCTCGCGAGATCAGAGAGAGAGAGAGAGAGAGAGAGAGAGAGAGAGAGACCGAAGCTAAAGCGATCGCAGAGGAGGCGAGACACGGGATCTCGCTCAGAGCGAGAGAAAGAGCGAGAGAAAATACGTACATCCGTAGCTGTATACGTGCGAAGCTGTGTGGCGTGACACGTCCTGATCGGCAGAAAGAATCTCGTCGTCCTGCAACCCGGAAACGTCGTGACTAACAACTCGGTATCACGAAGGTGGAAGGAAAAGCCCGAGGACGCGCTCGTTCGCGGGATGGTGGCTATCTGCTCTCCAGGGTCCAGGGGGGTCATCAACCATCGGCCGTCATGGCGGGCCGGGAGATCGCGCATTATTATGACCACATCTAATTGAAAGTACGGTTCTCTCGGCGGCGACTCCGGCGAGCTGGCGCGCGTATCGAGGCGGTCGGAATAAACTCGTTAATAAATCTCGGGGCATCGAGGTGTGTTCTTAATGAGAATTCAGTTTGGCCGCGCTCGGGATCGAAGCCCCGGTTGGACCGGGCTCTCTTTTCTCTCTCTCTCTCTCTCTCTCTCTCTCTCTCTCTCTCTCTCTCTCTCTCTCTCTCTTAATCTCTCTGTTTTCTCCCAACGATGCGTCGTTCTATTCTTGCCGGTGCTTTCTTTGTCCGACGAGCCGGCCGCGGAACGCTCGGAACGAGATGAAACGTAAGAACATTGCCGCCTTCGAAAGTCGCTAGTTAGAATGCTGATTAGAAAAAGTGGCCCGCCAGCCTGCCGCGACGGAAAGTGCCGCGAGATTAATCGCGACAGCGTCTCACCTGAGCAGAAAATTAACTATCGCCCGCGACGACCGCGCTGAAATCTGGTGTGACAGGCAGTGTCGCCCTCTGTTTTCAACGTCAGGCTGTGTCCCTTACGCCACGTTAGCCATAAAGGACGCGCGTTATCCGAAAAAGGTCCGTTCCCCCTTTTTCCCCTCTCCCTCCTCGCTTCTATCAATTTCACGTGCTTAATTCCCCCCGTAGCGCCTTCGTAGACCTCTTTTTCTACGTACGAGACTCGCGTCTTCATCGCGCACGTCAAGCGGCCGCGTCGCGGCTGCAATTTGTTACGCTGCCACGACTGCTAGAATATCGCGCTCCGCTCCGATAGACGAATCCAAACAGGGAGACGCGAGGTCTCTTTTTTTTCCTTTTTCCTTCTTTTTTTTTCTTTTCTTTTTCTTTTCTTTTTTTCCTCTCTTTGATATCGTGTATAACTGCACGCGCGACGAGCGTCCCATCGACTTTCCGCACCGCGAACGGATTTACGAAATCCCCGCGTTCCCCGCGGACGCGCGACGAAAAAGCCGTTGGCGCCATTCGCGCCAGGCAGAAGCTCTCGACCCGCGGCAAATGGAATGCCACGAGATTTATACGAGTTCACGATGGATTAATAATACGGATTGGCACCCAGCGCCTTCTATCTGTCTCCTTCTCCCCGTGTTTTCTCGCCGTCGTCTCCCCCATTCCCGGATCGATAGTCGTCCGCAGGGTCGTCCTTGAAGACTCGCCCGACGACGAGTTTCCAATTTTCAATCACCTCGCGATGTACATTAGCGAGGACGCGATCGATGCATTGCCGGTGCATTCTGCAAGCAGAAGCGGAAACGCCGGCAGATTTGCACGTCGCGAACGGCGGTTCGAGCTGGTTTTTCGGCAACCCGCCGAGATTAGATTTAACTTGCAGACTTGAAGGACTAATTTCCCCGAGCTCTTCCAGAAGGCAGCTGGCTCGATTGGATACCGCGAGCAGTGCCATTTGCCTGCCGTTTATTCATTTCCCGTTCACCGTGCGAGACTCGCTCCAATTCCAGGACGATCCCCGTGCTGCCTGTCGCACTTTTTCGCTTTAATCTCAATCTCAGCGCGAGACGTTCGTTCTCCCCGAGAAGCTACAATACGTGTAATCCAGGATAATGAGAGAGAAACCAGTCGCGGACCATCGGAACGCCGCTGAATGTTACATATCGCGAAGAACAATCCAAAGGTGAATGGCTCAAGTGAACCCGGGTCACTGAGACGTTGCTCTCGCGAGAACCTCCCGTGCACCTCCCGAACCTCTCGCTCGATACTCGATATTTTCCATCCACGGTGCATCTTGTCCGAGCCTGAAGAGCCTGTCCGATATCGGCGCCTGTTTGCATGCCGCGATAGGATCGATCACCGAGGCGAGCTGCCGAGTTCAATGTAATTAAGCGCTCTCCGTTTCACGGAGATATCATGCTCGCTCGCGCATTTTTACGCAAACGTAAACGTACAAACGCGGCGCACAGCTCGGCTAATGGTTAATTCGTCGATCGAGGAGATCGGATTTGGAGTATCAGCGAGCGTGTGTATCGTGCCGGCCAGCGGCTGTGAAATCCCGCTTTCCCGTAAGCGTAACTCGATTGCAAATTTCGCCCTCGATCGAGTAATGCTCTCGTCTCGACGATAATCGTACGAAGGCCGCCGCGGCGGTCCGCGGCTCTGTTCGGCTTTCGATGAATGCGAGATTTCGTAGAGACGAACTCGCGGTGTAGACGGCTCTCCTGCCGAATTCACGCTCTTTGCTCTCTTGCGTCTCTTCAATCGCGAGTGATGGTACCACATCCGTCGTAATACTAGCAGCCGGCCGCAGAAATAGGATCGCGCTCGGCCGCCAAACTTCCGCCGCGTCGGCACACTTCCGGTCCTCTCGTAACCCGTCTCGTAACTCTGGCGACTGCTCGGGAAGGGCGCTTCGATTCGCTCGTTTTTACGCGCGCGAGGTGTCGGCCGAAGGGGGCCGAAGAGCGGGAATTTTATACGGACGGCTTCGAGCTGATAATTGCCAAAAAAAAAAAAGAGAGAGACAGAGAGAGAGAGAGAGAGAGAGAGAGAGAGAGAGAGAGAGAGAGGAGGGGGAGGGAAGAGAGAACTAATTGGTCCCTTTTGGGCTCTCCCTTACCCGATCGGGGCAGAAAAAAAGTGCGCGTCAAGGATTGATCCCGTGAACGTCACGCCACTTGGGTCGCCTCTCGATCACATCTCGTGTGCCATCTCGTGCGGCGGCCTTTTTCTTTTTTTCTTACCTTTGGGCCGAACGCCGTGGAGGAAACTCAATACGGCGAGGGCTCGCCTCAAGCGCAATGATACGGAAGATGGGCTGAAGAGGACGGATGAGAGGATTCTTTCCTGGATGGTCTCTCGCTGAGGAAGCTCGTCGGTGGTCACCTTTCGACACGGGGCAGAGACAGGAGCTCATTGGCATAAGAAGCAAGTTGGCGTCGCGTTTGGTTGCGAGGTATCCTTTAGAATACGAATACCGCTCCTCGAGTTCTCTTTGGATCATCTACGAGCATTACGATAAGGAACGAGAGCGAGATTCCGACACGAGATGAGCTCGAGCTTCGAAGCGTTCTCTCGAGCGTTTGAGAATTTCCTTTCGATGTTCCTTTCCTTGCCGAGAGGACGCATCCGAGCGTCGTATTATTAGCAAAAAGGAGAACTTTTGTTGTTGCACGAAGCGTTTTCTGCGCAAGAAGCTCGCGCGCACGCTGACGGCTGACGATTCTCCGCTTGGCCGCGTCTTATCGACTATCGCGTCCGAATCGCGTCAATTGTTGTTTTAATCGTCAAGGGATTACTGGAAAAGTGCTTTATGCACTTTGATCCGACGATAAAGCAGCAAAGCGCAAAGATCCCGTGCAGAAAAGCGCGATGATGGGGAGCGACGCGGGACGACGCGCAGATGAAAGAGCCGAGGGATCAAAGCGAGGCCGGCCGAGAATCGCGAAATAAAACGATCACGATCAAACGAGACCCGTCGAATGGGGCCGAAAAAGGSGSGGSGGGGSGGGGSGGGGGGGGAGGAGAGGAGGAGGAGAGTGGACGGGCGAGGGGGGAGATTGCTGAAAGGCGCGCACATGGGGGTGAGCGGAGGGAGCGGAGAAAGGTGGCGAGATGGGAGATGGGAGAGATCGGGGTGGCGATCGAGCGCAGGGCGGCGCAGCCGAACCGGCTGCAAAAAGGCGATGTAGTTGATACTTTTTGTCCGAATTACGACGTAAACGCGAAATTAAAATCTTAGACGACGACGACGACGACGACGACGAGGCGACGAACATCAATTTATCACGAGGACCGCTCGTAGCCGTCCGCTCGCGGTATTTTTTGCGCGATTACATTGCGTGCTGCTCCTCCGTTCGCTATGATGGATCGCCGGGACGGGGCGATGAGAGGCGACAGCGTTTTAAATTTCTGGCCGAGCCACTCTCCCCTCCCCCTCCCCCTCTCCCTCTCTCTTCTCGCGTGGTTGGCTCCTCTGCATTTCAAGGCCGATGCCAGGGGGTCCTGGCGGTCTCGTGTCCATCAACGAGATCGATAAGACCGTTAGCTCTTAGATTCGGCTCGTGCTGCATGATGCTGCGTTGAGTCTCAGCGCAGGGGTACGCTCGCGGGGATGTTTTATTTGGAGATTATCTCGATCGCACGCTGACGTTGACGCATGTAATGAACGTGCGCGAGAGCGTCTCGTTGCTTTCAGGGCGAAATTGTACGTTAAGCCGGCAACGCGATATCGCATCTTCCAGGAGGAGAGGCGAGGGGACCTTTGATCTTCTTCGGCCTCTCGCCATACGGGCGAGGTAGTTGGCTCGACCAACGAGGTGGTGTTATCCCCGAGATTCGGCTGGCCGGGTCAAGCGGGGTCACAGCTCCATTGTATCGGCGAGCGCTTCTAACCCGGTGCACTGCAGCCAGGGCCGTACCGAGGATGCACGATGTCGGGAGCATTCTTCCCCACGTGATCCTTCCGCGCGTGCGCGGCTAATTATTTCCTCCGGAGATGGTAGCGAGTTTATTTCTCTAAGAGCGCGTAAATTCATTTGGCCGTTTCGCTGTCCCGTGTAGAATCGAATTAACGACACCAGAGGAATCCTGTCTGACTTATCGTCGACGGGAATAATTCAATGCGGGCATTAAATTAGCCGCCGCCGCCGCCGCCGCCGTCGTCGTCGTCTTCGTCGTCGTCGTCGTCGACGAATAAAGTTCCTCCGCGCTACCTAGGTACACGTATTCGGCCGTCTTAGACTATTCCATGTCACTTTTTCGTGGCTCTATCTTTTCCGATCTGCAGACCGGAACGTAATATAACGCGTGTACGCGGCCGGCAATCCCGGTAACGGTCGATACATACCTGATCGAAGCATAGGAACGGGACGTAACGACGACGGGGCGACGGTGCAACGGCAGCATCGACGACCGCAACCAGCGTTCTCTCTCTTTCTCTCTCTCTCTTGTTCGCCTCGCGGTGCGCGCAGCATCGAGAGTGGCTGTATCGGGCACCCTGCTGCCACACTGACTCTGATATACTCGCGAGATATCCGGGCAAGATTTAGTGCATCCTTTTGCTAGCTGCCCCGCAGAAAATCTTGGCCGGGAATCTCCCTTACAACCGATCGAAATGTTTCTCCTGTCCTTGAAATGAATACCACGGGTGGGAAAACAAGGTGAGCACCGTGCAAACGATAGAGGCTAAGCCTCTTTTCTTACTTCGTCGCTCCGCAGCCGCTCCTGCCAGCTCGTCTCGCTCTTTGCGCGTCTTTGCGCGCGCTCGTCGCCCCGAGGACGCGGGTCGGCGGGTCGGCGGGTCGGCGGCTTGCTCCTTACCGGTTCGCGCGAGTTTCATCCCGAAACTCCCCTCAAATCCCGCTTTGAGTTCTCGAACGCTGGAGCGAAACTTGGAGCGCGCGTGCGAGCGAATGAGAGAGGGATTCGCTTCTTTCGCTTAAATCGCGATTCACTCCCGTCACGCGGGATCGCGAGAGGAAATGCCGGAAGAGTCTGACGTCTCCAGTCGTTTCGAGACGTTTTCGCCGATCTTCCGCTGCCCAAAGATAAATCTCTCCCGAGGGAGACCGACGAGTCAAACGCTCGGGTCGCGCGTTAGACATTAATCGCGTTCGAGCAGTCGCTGATCTCTCGCGATCCCTCCTTGATGGAGGTTTTATGAGGGGGGGAGAGGGAAGAAATTTCGATTTTCGAGTTTCTTCTTAGACACCTGTCAGCGCGAATCTCCGCATAAATTCTCGGCTCTTCTCGGCCAATAAATCGCGCGCCGGTCTTTCTTCTTGCTTCTCGAGCCAGCATCGTCGGCGTTATATTCCCGCCCTCCACCGGAACTTGCGTTTCCCCTCTCCCCCCCTCCCCCACCCTCTCGTCGTCCTCTTCTTCCGTCCACTGTCCTCGTCGCACGTTCCAAGATGCCAACGCTGCCAGACGCCGCCGGCTCTCCTCGTCTCTGCGTTTTGTTTTTCACGCGAGTACGTGGCCGTCTTTTCCTGTCACGTTTCCGCCCCCTCCCCTTCCCCCCGGCCCTGCCAGCCGACCCTCCTGGCGCTCCCTCTTGCTTTCTCGCTCTTAAAATAATCAGCCGGGCCGATGGACCCCGGAAATGAAATTGCTGCCGAAATGCTGCCGGATCCCCGCGCGGGTTTTTCTACGCTCCGAAACCGTTCTCCTTGAACGGAGACGTGTGGGATTTCGACAAAAGTCAGAGAGAGAGAGAGAGAGAGAGAGAGAAAGATGACTACCGCGCGACGATGTCGCGCCGCCAGAGATCGTACGCTAAAGTAGAGCAAAAGATCCCAAAGCTCCTCGGCTACGTTTCCCTTTCTTCACGCGGGCGATGCATCGATGCAGCAGCTTCGCCTTCTCGCTTTCCTTTTTCTCACGTCTCCGCCGAAGCGCGCGATTCTTTTTGGCTTGGCGCGTCTGCGCTCGTCAAAGTATCGCGAGGAGCCAGCTTTTTCATTTTGGCGCCCGCAGCTATGGTTTTAAATGCAAATTTCGGGCCTGCCGGACGCCGGCGAGCGTTGACCGCGTTGAGGGTTCGGACCCAGCGAGTCCGTCTGTTCGGGACTAGCGTCGGGATTTGCGTAAGAATAGCGATCTCAGCGCAGACCGAGGCTCAGCCTCACGGACGATTCACGGACGGTTGCGTGAAATCATCCCTGTAAATGAACCGTGCGTTGCGATCGCGCGCGAGAACCGCGTAATAATAATGACGATTCGCATTTAACAATCGCGCGCCGACCATCTCGCCAATCCGCTGCACCAGCGATACGATTCGCCCAATTATTTTTATACGTCCCTCCCTCCCATTTGGTCACGATTGATTACATTCGGATGCATTAAAGTACGTGATATTTCATATGCGCGAGGCCGACGTAATTACACGCTGATCGCGTATGCTGAATTAAGTATGTCTAATTGGGCTGCTGAGTGATGTCGCGCGCGATTCGTCGATTATTCGTCGCCGCTCGGCCGGCGTCTTACTTCTCACTGCCGCTATTTCGTCGCTTTTTGCGCTTTCACGCAAATCGATAAAACCGTGTCGTTGACCGACGCGTGCGCCATCGTCTCGCGCCTTCATACATCACGTTCGGAAGCAGCAGGGTATCCCGGGAAGCGTCACAACATCCGTTACGAGCATTATAAAGAATCGCGTAGAGCCCGACATTCGCGGGGTGGTCCCGCGGTCATTTGTACCCGAGCCCGAAAAGGGCCGCACGACCACTGCAACGATGACGCCGAAGAGAGGGAGGGAGAGAGAGAGGAGGAAACGAAGGAAACGGCGGTGGAGGGAGCAGGAGGAGGAGGAGGAGGAAGAGAGGATACGAGTGCGAAAAAGGAGCAAAAGCTGCTGCTGCTGCTGCTGCTGCTGCTGCTGCTGCTGCCGCCGTTGCGAGCCGAACAAGAGGAAGAGAGGACGAGAGAGACAGAATGAGAGAGAGAGAGAGAGAGAGAGAGAGAGAGAGAGAGAGAGAGAGAGAGAGAGAGAGAG